>LIEC01011815.1:59467-116780 GCA_001925005.1 Drosera capensis
TTTGAATTTTTAACTATTTCTAATGTTATGTACTGTTATCGTGATGTATAGGTTCAATGCAATGAGTCAGATCTTGAGCAGTTCAATTACAGTTTTGCATATGATAATCAATGCAAAAAAATAAATAACACCAAAATTTATACTGGTTCGTCCCAAAAAATGTCAAGAGTTACATGTAGTATAAAGGCACAACAATGTACTATATGTTTCCTAAGTACAATCTATCACCTCTAGCATACAAACTCCTTATTGCAAGACTCCACTTGTGGACATTCTCACAAGTTTGTTTCACATTATCTACCCCTAAACTAGTAAAGCTCCAACTACATACACAAATCTATTGAATACAACAACCTATACCAACCTAGGTCTAGGTTCTCTAAGCAATAGAACACTCCTAGGGTGATGTCGTGACACAAATTACAAGTGCATAGTTTGACTCAATGATACAGAGATGATACGTTCATTCCATTAACAAAATCAAGAACACTTCTAGGTTCAAGTATACTTTAAACATTTTGAAACATCAAACCTCTTGAATTACCATAGAAAACAATTCGCAAGAATAATTGAAAACCTCTTTCTTTTCTCCAATTGTTAAGATGGCAACTCTTCGAGTTGTTATTGCTCTTGCTGCATCTAGACTTGCTGCAACTAGAGGATGGGAAATGCTTCAAATTGATGTTAATAATGCATTTCTCCATGGAGTTTTACATGGGGATGTGTACATTAAACTAAATTACTATTAGTTTCAATAAATAGATCGTTCTACCAAGTTTTCCAAATCCTATACAACAGGTTTGCAAGCTCAGAAAGTCTTTATATGGTTAGAAACAAGTTTCACGACAGTGGTATGCCAAGTTGAGTGAGTCTAAGAATGATTGATCATTGTTCATTCATAGACATGATTCTCACATGACAGTGGTGGTAGTTTATGGTGATGATTTGCTTGTCACAGGTTCGAATCCCATGGCTATTCTTCAGTTGAAAGCTTATTTGAACTCAGTATTCAGCATCAAGGATTTAGGGTTCCTGCATTATTTCTCCGTTTGGAGGTTAGTCATATTTCTATGGTGTTGTTCTTACACAGAAAAAGTTCACTCATGAACTTTTACACGATTTCCCCCTTCCTTCCATGCCTCCTATTAATCCATTGTTCCTTGAATTGGAAGCCCACAGCCAATGATTTCAGTCCTTTTTCGTGGATGATACCACTTTATAAAGGACAATCATAGGGGAATTAAATTTTTTTTACTAACCCTAGGCCATATGTGTCATTTGCAGTTCAGACTTTGAGCCATTTCATGCCAAGGCTAACTCAACAGCATTTACAAGCCTTGTATCATGTTCTGAAATACATTGAAGGCACTCCAGGACAGGGTATTCTACTTAAGACTTATACTCACCTTCATCTTCGAGCCTATTTAGGATCAGATTGGCTCCGCATTTTGAAGTGAATACCTATTCGGGTACACGAAGTAAGAGTCAAAGCACTATTTCCAGATCTTCTTCTGAGGCTTAGTATAGGGCTACGTCCCAGGCTGCACCTGAAATCACATGATTAGTTCATATTCTTCAGGATCTTAGTGTTTCCCATCTTCAACCGTGACCCTGCACTGTGATAATAAATCCGCTATTTATATAGCCAAGGATCCTGTGTTTCATGAGCGTAAAAATCACATCGAAATTGATTGTCACTTTACTCGATATAAAGTCTTGGAGGGTCTTCTGCAGTTGTCCTATGTTGTCCTATGTTCCCACTGCCTCTCAGTTAGCTGAAGTGCTAACTAAGCAGCACCCTGTTAAGCATTTTGCATAACATATTTCCAAGCTAGGGATGGTGTCTTCTGTTCATGATTCATCACATCCTCCAGTTTGGGGGGATGTTGGTTACTATATGTGTAACACTGCAAAATTAATAGGTTTTTGTGATTGAATTTTTCGATAGCAAAACAATGATTTCGATCGCTAAATAATGATTGCGATCGAAATCCAGTTTCAAAAAAACGATCGCTAAAATGAATTCCTTGAAAGCAGGCGACGGATGATCCTCGTTATTATTCCTGTTCCCTACCATGCTCTCGAAGGTAGCAACCCCAAAACCATCTGCTACCATGTTCTCATAGGGATTAACCCTCGACATTCTCGATGACTCACCCACTTCAACCTCAACGTGAAAATTCTACCTCCAATATTCAAGTAAAAAGCCGAACGTGGACAAATACGTCCTCTCAACATCAACTAATAGTCTCTATTCCAACACTTAATACATGGACAATTCAAGTATCTAGAATAGTTGAAGGATTGATGTTGAGCAACAAAGTGTATGAATTTGTCGACATTTGGAGCATACTTCTCACTAAAAAACCAATCAACTAGCAATTCATGCATCCAAGATCTATCATATATCCATGATAAATCCGAATCCATCACTCTAACGAAAATTCGAGAGGCATTATTATTTTTATCAAGAAAAAAAAACTACAAATACTTAGGAATTTTAGCTTTCATTATTATCATTTAAAAAAAAGACAAAAAAAACCTTTTGACTTAAACTACATAGACTATTTTAGCTTTCATGAATCCAATTAAACATTGTCCTAATCCAAACCAAATCAACCATCGCCCAAAAGCATTTTAGCTACTTAGGAATCTTAACTTTCATTACTTAATCATTTCAACAAAAAAAAAAAAAAACCCTTTGACTTGACCTACATAGACTTTACATGATGTAAGTTTTCATGTGCATGTTTGGCTACTTAGGCATTTTAGGAAAGATATATCAAATCCCACCAAACATATCCTTAATCCAAACCAAATCAACGATCACCCAAAAGCCTCAAACCAACCAAATTGCACAAAACAGCCATAAACATAGCCCATAAATCGTTATCCAACTTCATTGTTCAAATCATCATCGAATAATCATCAAAATAATTTAACAAAAGTCACAATCAATTCAACAAGCCCTAAATCTAAAAACAATTATCACCATATCTTAAAAAATGCAAATACAATTAAGAAAACTTTAGAAGAGGTAATAACCATGAGTGCACTCATTTCCAGCCACCATTGTCTTTCGAATAGTATCGACAAAATCTAGCACCACACCCAAAGCAGTATTTACAAAATCACAATAGTTACACAGAACCAGTGATTTTGATATACGTTCGTTGTAGTCAAGGCAAGAAACAAATAACGAATACTGAAAAAAAAAATACAATATTCATCACCAATCAAGAATCTACAAACGGTTTGAGTAGTGAGGAATCTTGATACAACTCCAGATGCTATCGGTTCAAGTAGATACGGGTCGACAAGTCGATATCCAGCCTCCACCAATAATGGAGGCCATGAGCTCGCTTAAAATCAGGAGCAGGAGTCCTATTGACAGTCAAACAAGCGAAAGGAAAGAGGTACAAAGGTGCTTCAGTCTCCTTCCCAAGTGTTGTTCTAACCAAACCACCTAATGAATGCTGAGCTACCAATCTCGCGATTCCGCCTATCTCAAGCTGTTCCATCTTTTCCGTATGCTCAAAATACCCAATATATTCAGCACATAAGTGATCCGTTGCACAAATATGTTGCGCACCCACATTGACAGAGCGGCAAAAGGGTAAGGTGAGTGGATCTTCTGCTGCTAGTGATTGAGGGCGTTTTGCACTCACAACGAAATGTCACAACTAGCCCAAAAACATTGCAAGCCCAAGAGAAAGGCCTAAACCCAAGAAGAAGGCCCAAGTTCCATAACATTCTTCAAACTTACGAAAGACTATGTAGAATTGCAGAGATCTCTAGCAACTAGTAAATATCTAGATATTTTTATAGAGTATTTTAGAACTTCGATTGTAACCGTAGGATCGAATCAATCTCCACCGTCCAATCACAAGGTGGACAAAAATATAAAACCCCTCGGGGGAGAACATTTGCAACAACCAACGAAACAAACACAATCAATCCAATAGAGTCATTGAGTGCAAAGCATTCCGCTTCTTCCGAGCTTGTTCCTAAAAATCGCATTCCCTACATCGGGGGTCCCATTTCGCCTTACGACAACAAGGAGAAGGCTGAGTTTAAGCGAAGGTTGAGAGTAACTTAACTGCCGCACGGGTCATGAGTCTTGAACCCCGTGACAGTTGGTATCAGAGCAGGATTTCGCAAGGAGGAATGGCGGATTCAAGCATGACCGAATATGCTCATTCTCTTGAAGATCAGACGGGGAACGTCACTATGAGAAAAGAAAGAGGAAAATCGAAGGATGTCCAAGCGGCCTTCTAGTCACGACTCGAATGGGTGGAAGAGATCGTGGTAAAGGTGTTGGTAAGGCTTGAGGAGGAAGTGCCTAGCAACGAGACCATCGAGGATCGCGAGGATCAACTCAAAGGTGAGTTGCAAGGAATCCTTGACTATTGCTTGTTTAATTTTGGTAATGAATTCCTTGGTGTTGCCACCTCTCTTCAAAAGAATATTAAGGTCGTCAAGGAAGACGCAATGCTATGTAAGGCGGCTATAGCGAACAACTCCTCAACCTTTGGGAGGGGAGTTGGGTTCGAACCGCCAAAGCCAAAGGCTTTCTCTGGAAAACGGGATGCAAAGGAGGTTGACCCATTTCTCTTCAATATGGAGCAATATTTCGAGCAACTCGGTCTCGAAGATGAAGAGAAAAAGATAAAGACCGTCGCACTCTTTCTCTCGGATACGGCGTCAATGTGGTGGCATCGCGGCCATGGGGATATACAAGCGGGGGCATTTACTCTTGACACATGGGGGAGTTCAAGAAAGTTCTCAAGTTGCACTTCTATCCCAAGAATGCCCAACATGAGAGTAAGAGGCAACTGCGAAAGTTGAGACAAATGGGTACTATCCGAGACTATGTCAAGAGCTTCACAGAACTACTCTTTCAAATCTCGGATATATCCGAGGAGGATAAACTAATACACTTTATGGATGATCTTCAACCATGGGCACAACTAGAGTTACAATGCCGTGGAGCCCAAAATTTAGTTGCGACCATTGCATCACCGGAATCATTTATAGAGTTCAAAAGGAGTGACTCCTCCAGGAACCAGGCGCCGAAGGTCAACTATGAGAAAGATGGAGATGTGAAAGTGATTAAAAGCAAATACCTTTTAGGTTTTGCTAGCAGAGGCGACCAAAATAAGAACGACAACCGAGGATGAAGCAAAAATCCCAGGGACAGAGGAACGCCCAAGGGAGAGGTAAAGCGCTACATATGTGATGGTTCTCACTATGTGCGGGAATGTCCAAAGAAAAAGGCGCTCACAGCTATGGTAGCACAGGCCGAAGAGGATTTTGTTTAGAAGCCGACCAAGGTGGGGTCGCTTCGAATCCTTAGCACGATGAAGGCTATAAAAGAAAAGTCTTCATCAAAGGGATTGATGTACGTCGATGCGTTGATCGAACCGTACACAACTCGTGCCTTGGTGGACACCGGGACAACCCACAACTTTATCTCAAAAGAGGAAGCAAAGCGATTCGATCTCAAGGTGACCGAAGAGAAGGGATTGCTAAAGACCGTAAATTCGGAATCACAACCTATTTACAGCGTAGCACGTGTGGTAAAATTGCGAATTGGAGAATGGAAGGGAACAGTGGACCTCTCGGTCGTTCTCATGGATGACTACCCCCTTGTCCTAGGATTGGATTTCCTAAACAAAGTTAAGACATTTTCGATCCCCTTTGCTAGTGCCATGTGCAGAGTAAAGGATGATGAAGCCTGCATGGTACCAGTAGTACGACGAGAAGACAAGCCCAATGTAAAGGTACTCTCGGCCATGCAGCTCTCTAAGGGTATCAAGAATGGAGAACCTACGTACATAGCAACTCTAAAGGTAGACGAGAAACACCGTTCAAATAAAGAGGTGTCCAAAAGGATATCGAAAGTGCTTAAGGAATTTGTGCATATTATGCCGAAGGAACTTTCGAAGAAACTTCGACCGATAAAGGAGGTGGATCACAAAATCGAGTTGGAGCCAGGAATGAGACCATCTGCAAGAGCACCATATCGAATGACACCTATAGAGTTGGAGGAACTCCAAAAACAATTAAAAGAATTGTTGAATGTTGGCTTCATCCAACCTTCTAAAGCGCCATACGGAGCTCCCGTGTTATTTCAAATGAAGAAAGATGGTTCGCTTGGGTTGTGTATCGATTATCGGGCCTTAAATAAGATAATCGTCAAGAACAAGTATCCTATTTCCTTAATTACAGATTTATTTGATCAACTTGGGGGAGCAAAATACTTCACCAAGCTGGACTTGCGGTCAAGATACTACTAAATAAGGATCGTCGAAGGAGACGAAGCAAGACAACGTGTGTGAGGAGGTATTGTTCTTATGAATTCCTTGTCATGCCCTTTGGACTTATCAACGTACCAGCCACTTTCTGCATATTGATGAACAACATCTTCCATCCTTTCTTTGATAAATTCGTAGTAGCATACTTGGATGATATCGTCATATATAGTCCCACATTGGAAGAACATGCCCAACACTTACGAAAGGTGTTCGAAGTCCTAGAAAAGAATGAGTTATATATTATAAAAGTGAAATGCTCATTCGTCCAACAAGAGGTTTTTTTTTTGGGACATAAGATCAAGGAAGGAAAGCTATTGATGGATGAAGGCAAGATGCGGGCTATCCAAGAATGGGAACCACCAACCAAGATGCTACAACTTCGTTCCTTTCTTGAGCTAGTCAATTATTACCGACGATTCATAAATGGGTACTCGGCTATTGTTGCCCCTTTGACGGACCTTCTCAAGAAGAATCAGGCTTGGACTTGGACGATGGCGTATCAAAGCGCCTTTGAGGAATTGAAGCAAATTGTAATGACTGAAACAATGCTGAACTTGGTCGACTACACTAAGACATTTGAGGTACACACTGATGCTTCAAACTTTGCTATTGGAGGGGTTTTGATGCAGGAGAATCATCCAATAGCCTATGAAAGCATAAAACTCAATGATATGGAGCGATACTACACCGTCTATGAAAAGGAGATAACTGCGATGGTTCATTGTCTCCAAGCATGACGGCATTACTTGTTGGGTTCGAAGTTTGTGGTAATGACGGATAATGTTGCCACAAGCTACTTCCAAACACAGAAGAAGCTAACTCCTAAGCAAGCAAGATGGCACGTCTTACAAGCGGATTTTGACTTCGAGTTCACCTATAAACCAGGATAGATGAATGTTGTTGCAGATGCTCTAAGCCGCAAGGCAGCCTTAGTGGCCTTGTCCAGACCTGAATCTACTCTATTGGATCGAATCAAAGAATGGCTAGAGCATGATCCAATGGCAAGAAACATGGTGAATCTTGTCAACGAGGGAAAGACCCGACGTTACTGGATGCAGGATATCATTCTTTATACAAAGGAAAATCGGGTTTATCTTTCGAAGTGGGGAAACTTAAGGAAGGAGATCATAGAGAAGTGTCATGACTCCAAATGGGTTGGACACCCCGGAGCACAACGAACCCTGGCCCTAGTAAGTGAATGTTAGTATTGGTCTGGCATGAGCGATGATGTGGAGACATATGTAAAGACATTCCTTATTTATCAACAAGACAAAGTGGAACAACGATCACCAGGAAGACTTCTGGAGCCGCTTCCTATTCCGTCTCAACCATGGAAAAGTGTTTCCATGGATTTTATTATGGCATTATCAAAGTCTGAAGAATGCGGATCAATTATAGTGGTGGTTGATCATTTCACCAAACATGCCATATTCATCCAAGCTCCAACGGACAGTAGAGTCGAAGAAGCATCCCGACTTTTTCTTAAACATGTCATCAAGTATTAGGGATTATCACAAAATATTATGAGTGATCGAGATCCGCGATTCACAAGCAAGTTTTGGATAAAACTATTTAAACTTTTGAGAACGGATCTCAACTTTTCAACAAGTTTTCATCCCCAAACAGACGATCAAACTGAGAGGATAAATGCTTTATTAGAGTTTTATCTTCGGCACTATATTAGCGCCAACCAGCGCGATTGGACAAAGCTATTAGATGTGGCCCAATTCTTCTATAATTTACAAAAGTCGGAATCTGCAAGTAGTAGCCCGTTCGAACTGGTAACGAGACAACCTGCGACTCCTAACACATTAGCAGGAGGTTACACTGGAAGAAACCCCGTCGCTTTCAAGGTTGCTAAGGAGTGGCACGAACAAGCGGACTTGGCATGTTCGCAACTTAATAGAGCAGCTAAAAGGATGAAAAATTTGGCTAACAAGCATCGAAGGCCTCTGGAATTTCAAGTAGGGGACCTCGTAATGGTAAAGCTCATACCCCAACAAAAAGAAAATACGAGGAGCCTTTTCCAATAACAAAAAGGGTTAGGAAGGTTTCCTACCACTTGAACTTGCCGTCAAGATTTAAAATTCATCCAGTCTTTCACGTGAGTAATCTCAAGTCGTACCATCAAGATGAAGAGGAACCGGAACGAGGCATATCAAGGCGTGCACTGACAATAGCAATGACCAATTCCTACGATAAAAAAGTGAAAGAAGTATTGGCTGATCGAGAAGTCAAATGATCCGGAATACCACGTCATAAGGAGTACATCATCAAATGGAAATACTTACCCATGGAGGAAGCCAGTTGGGAACCTGAAGACTCCTTGTGGCAATTCAAGCAACAGATCAAAGACTTCAAAAACGTCACAACAAGGACATCGACGGTATAGGTGAAGGAGAATGTCACAACTGGCCCAAAACCATTGCAGGCCCAAGAGAAAGGCCCAACCCCAAGAAGAAGGCCCAAGTTCCAAAACATTCTCCAAACTTACGAAAAACTCTAGATAATTGCAGAGAACTTTAAAAACTTGTAAATATCTAGATAACTTTGTAGAGTATTCTAGAACTTCGATTGTAACCGTAGGATCGAATCAATCTCCACCGTCCAATCAGAAGGTGGACAACTATATAAACCCCCTTGGGGGAGAACATTTGCAACAACCAACGATGCAAACACAATCAATCCAAGAAAGCCATTGAGAGCAAAGCATTCCACTTCTTCCGAACTTGTTCGAAAAAATCTCATTCCCTACATCGGGGGTCCCATTTCGCCTTACGACAACAAGGAGAAGGCTGAGCTTAGCTTAAGTGCCGCACGGGTCATGAGTCTTTAACCCCGTGACAGAGAGTAAGCCCAACGGTGATCATGCTGCCACCAATTCGAATCCCATGTTTCACCTTCTGGTCCTTAATTTGCTCTATTGGAGCTCAAAAAAAAGGTGGGTGGAAGAGGAAAGACTCAAGAAACCTTTCCATCATCGTCATATTCTTTCCCGAAAGTATTGCAAGAAGAGCGAGCTGCTCCAAGAGAATGACCGGTCAACCACACATTTGAGCCTTGGGATCCAGCAACTATGTCTCTTAATGCTTGCAAAGCAATCTATACTCTGGATGATTTGTGGAGTTCATTTCTTATGAGATGAAGATCCAATTCAAGGTCGCATGAAATTGTGTCCGACTTTGTCAAGGTACCTCGGAAGGCTATGACATATCGTGGCGATCCCTTTCCGGATTTACTTAGTTGAGATGTTTTGGGTTCAAATTCATAGATAGCACCAAAGATGGAGTTGTCAGCATCATCAACAAGGGGACGGATCATCCTAAAATGAAAGAACTCCCACCAAGGAGGAGCAAGAGCTTGCTTACTGTCACACTTTTCTTGTCTGTCTCGTTCAAGGGTATAGACACCTGAAACCAAGGATGCAGCAACTGACCTACGGTGATAATCATTGTCCCTGCAAGGGGTTGCAGCCCAAAGTCTATATCATTTTTCTAAAATGATTGCATTCAACTTTCTAAGGGAACAAGCAGTTGTTTCATATCAACAACTAACAACATAACCGTACTATAGCTTGAACATAACATGTCATGGCAACAGCTTGGCCTTGTTCAATAGGACAAGAACATATCCATAACAGTAGTTAATCTGTGGATCAAGATATTACCAATCAACAATAGTAAGGTCTGAGGGCCCAGGCAGGTTAAAATCCTCCCTGTCCGAGACCATCTTTGCCTTCTTCTACAAAAGTAACAGAACCTTGAGAGTCTGCTTCATCTGCAGTGAAGAAAATTAATGGCAGTATGCAGTGAGCAACAATTTATACAGGAAAAGAAAAAAATCAGATGCAACAGTCTATGGCATGATCCTTGTTACACAGTGAAAAAATAAGACCCAAAAAGAGTTGCAGCATAGAAGAGAGAACCCCATAGAATTAAAAACAAATATAGCTGATTGTTGTTCTAACTTAAGTTGCGACTAAAGAACTGATCCAGCAACCCTTTCTCATCCCATTCCATGGACTCAAAATTGAGCTACGTGGTATCATTTAATAGAGTATGCACGCAAAACATGGGAATGAGATCATGGACAACTGAAGGGTTGTTAGGTATAGCGACTCAAAACTGTGAAAACCAACAAATAAAAGAAAAAAAAACGAGTAACAAAAATAAAAATCACTTTACAAAATAAAATGATCTTTTCGTAAAAGGATTCTTGAATGTAAACATGAAACAAAAAATCAAGGATTCTGGTTTTTTGTTTTTTGCTTCTGTTTTTTTCCATTTAAGAATCAAGAAATAAAATCAAGTAGTTTTGTTTTATCAACCAATAAAATAAAAATAAAAAATAAGAAACAGAAGTAATATCAAACAGGAATTTCAGATTCACTGGTTGTTTGGCATATGCATTCACCCTATCGGCTTATCCCTTTAGCCGACTTATAGCCTAAAAATGAAATCACACAGCTGGGATCCCCTGAAACAATATAGAGGGAATCAAGAAAGGCCACCTTCCATGTCTATTCACGGTGTAGCGCGAAGAACCAACTCCCCCTGAAACAATATAGAGGGAATCAAGAAAGGCCACCTTCCATGTCTATTCACAGTGTAGCGAGAACCACCAACTCACACATAGGGTTCCATATGAATTCATGCATAATATTATGAAGAATTCTTCCGAGAAATATTGTATAAATGGTGTTAATTAATAACTGATGTAAGTTAGTTACTTCTTCTAATGTTTATTCCTCCAATGGTAAGTGTATTCATTATTTTAAAGTCTCATTAGTTAGTCATTTATAGTCTCTAGGTAATGAAGGGTTTGTTAAAAGCTCATAGAGATAATGTGATGTATACAGAAACCACGATTCATTTTAAGAATCTAGCTTTAGCAATCTTGATTGAAACAACATTGTCATTATTAGCGATTTCTTCTATTTGTGTAAGGTGAACATCTACCGAAACGAAGAGAACTTTTCTCCCACGACCCACTTTATATCCCTTCTTCGAACCCAGACAAGGGCATCTAATAGTCTTCTAGAGGCACCAATTGAAAACTAAGGAACAAGACTTCTAATAGAATACACAAAGAACAAGACTTCTTGTCATTCTTGCCAAAATCAACATCGCCTTAATGATTTTGGTTGAAGTAACCGGAAAACATTGGAAAGTGAAAACAATGTGCGCTACTTGTATATGCTTAATGTGCTTAATTAACTTCAAATGCCAGCTTGAACTTAACCTTATTCCAACCAAACAAGACACTACTTCTATGAACCATGTTAGCCATAATCTTGACAAAAGGAAAACGTGCAAGGAAAACGTTTTCACTGTTGGCCGGCCACTGTTTATTCCCACCGGCCAACACAAAACGCGTTTTCACTATTTGATACAAACACATTTATGTGTTTGTAATAGGTGAAGCATTCACCTATAAATAGCGTAGTTTGCAACTTTGATTATGTACCTCGGCAGAACAATAATACGATAAAGAGAAAATCAGGAAAGTTTTTCCCACAAATCTATTGCATCAAACACACCATATCGATCCTAAATCAACAAACCATGCACAAAATTTTTCGATCCAGAAATCTCCCAGATAGGACGTTTCCAAGACAATGAAACATGCATTAGTTCACCTATCACAATTAATAATCACACAACTGCAATTCGAATTGATCTGTCCCATCATAATCTACAACTCAGGATATCAGAAATCTGTGGCGAACGCAAGAACAACCACCATCCAGATGTTCCCGTCAGGACTAGATCAAGGAGAAAGAGATATACTCAGTTGATTAAGACAACAGGGAGTCTGTTTCCCAACAAAATCAAAGAAAAGAAAAGGCAAAGTGATGGAAGTGGTACCCTACAGAGAAGGACAAGAGGAATCAGATCTCGGGGAAGAAGGTTGCCCCTCCTCCCTCTGCGTGCGTCTTTGTCCCTTTCAATGTCTTCCCATGCCTGTGGTTGTACGTTTCATGTTATGATGCCAGATGAGAGATCGTCAAATTTTGGAGCCGTTAGGCTTCTCAGTCCATTAATGCGTCCTGGACCTGGCCGTCAGCCCATGAAAGAATGTAGGTGGTCATGATAATTCATTCGTAACTACTCCCTCTTTTCCGATTTAAATGCAACTTTTTTTTATTAGTCCTAATATGTATATATATATATATTCTTCATCTTATAAAAGAAAATATATATTTTTTTTATATTATTTTATAAGTATGAATATAAGTCTTGTTTTTATATTAAATCACTTCTGATCGTTCCGCAACATTTATTAGGTTGAAGTATGTAATTTATATAATAATTGATGTATCACGATAAATTTATTAAACAAAAACCACGTTTGAACGTCGTTATATACGTGTCAAACTTTACGTCGACACGCGTGACAAGTCAATCCGTTGTATCCTTTGTGAGACGGAGAGAGTATAACATTTATACTCTTTTCTTATTTGATATAAATTTATATTAATATAATCAAATTTTCTCACCACTTCTTTCCTCATTACTTCTTTTTTTTTTTTCTTAAACCCCACGTAGATCATAGAAAATCAACCGACCTACATCATCAAATGCACCGATGATGTACTGTAGAAATAGTTGATGATCCCATTCTTGCTGGTGCAAGAATTGTTGATTCCTTATTTGAAGTTGTATTTGTAATAGTAAAGTAGAAAACTTGGTTAGTAACTATCCCATTTTTATTATTTAGCAATGCTCACCTTACTCCTTTATAACAACACAAAAAGAAAGTGCTTTTAACCCTTCAGTATATGCCCTTTAATTTTGAAAATAAATATATGATCTTTTTTGGAAGGTTCTATACTGAAAATGAAATATTTTCAAGGGACTAATATACCAAATTTATGTAATCAATCACAGTATACAGGATTATGTGGATATTTTTTTAATTTGGATAATTAAGTGCAAGAGTGTGAACGTACAAGAGGATAAGATGTTTTTTTTCCCCAAAACAAATAGGTGAACAAGATTGCATTCAAAGTTCTTTAGAAAGCCCTTAGGCTCACAAGTTACTATCATAAAACTTTAACTTGTTCTCATCCAAGTGGAGTGGATAAGCAAGGATTATGATCTTTTTGCTTCAACACTATGATATTTTTTGTACATGAACACATCATGATACGCAAATTCCATCAATAGAATATACAAAAAAACCCACAAGGCATAAGTTTAAGATGATATTGTTTCTGCTACATACAATAGGAAGGGAACCGTTGCACGAGAATCCCCCACCACATGATAGTTTAAAACATTTTTAAATTTTAAATTTGATTTTTTTTTTCAAATCTTGAAAATCTAAATATTTGTGGTAAAAACTGCTCATACAACAATTTCTTCTCTGTTACATGCGGTAGGAATAAGTTTAATATCTCTATGATCCTTGACACTGTATTGGTGCATTCATCTTTTATAATAAAAGGATCCTGATTCTTCTGTGAATTGCATCATGAAAACTTAACCACACCATGTCTTGCTATTGCGGTTTTTGTTTTGCTAAAAACATAAGAATCAACGCATTGTTTCGTTCTGAGATGTGTTATATGCCCAATTTTTTTTGAGGTTAACTATTCTACTGTTATCCTATCTATCCAACTATAAATTTAGCGTTCTATAATGTGACTTCTTTATATAATCAAAATCCAAATCTTTCAATTCTAGATTTTATTTCACCAAATAGATCCATTATACTTTGAGAATTAATGTAATGCCCCACCGTCCAACTTATGATGACACCTGCATTATGCCGCTATAGATACACTCGATCCATAGCATGGTCAAACAATCTGAACAAGTCTTAGGTATATACAATAAGGAACCAACTAAGCATTTACATTACATCATTTACAATAATGATAATTATGGTTGTAAAATTACATGTTCGCTTCCAGTAGCTTCAAGTAGATTCTAGTAAACCAAATACTACAACATTAGTTACATATTAATCAAAGATAAACTTTACTGTTACATTATGTCCAAAAAAGTGAGACGAGTTATAAGTAACAATTACATGCAATCTCACACTACTGCGCTACAGTCTCATTACGACCTATACAACGAAACACATGATCCGTGAATAAAAAGTTCAATAACCTAGAATGATGTATTTCATTCACAGAGAATTTTTTTTTAACAATGGGAAATCCGAGAAAACTCCTAAAGAAACCCCTGAAAGGAAACAAGTCATAGAAAATACTTAGGCCATATTACTCAACCAGTAATATTATATCATTTTTTCGTGTCTTTGCTTGTTAATAATGATACAGGACCCCCACCCACAAAAGACTAAGTCATAGGGATATGACCAACTCTAACAACACAACTAATTAGATTACAAACAACTGGGTGTCAATCCTCGATCAGGCAAGTCTCTCTGAAATCATATTCTTTTCCTTTTCTTCGTATCTCTAATACCGACAGCAATCAATGATCGATTCTTGTCGGATATCGTTATTGGAGGGCCTTCTTATAGAGTCACCTTGTGACCCCATCACCAACGATCTCAGTGTCGTTGCAAGCATGTGAAGGGGACGAGTCACTACTGCCCCTCCCTACCTAGTTTCACCACTTTCCCGTCACGATGACTCAAAGAATATTACTCTAGAGTCCAATGACTCACAAACGCCAAAAAGACTCAATAAAATAACCGATGATCCCAATCGATCCACGAAGGGACTCTCAACTTAACCTTTAACACAACAAACTCTCAAGAGCACAACAATGATCAGAACAGACATAAGAAGAGACGCTATGCTTAATCTTCACAAAAACACTTTCAAGAAAATGACCAGTGATCCTATGGATAAAAGAAGGGACGCATTGTGCTCGACCTTCACAGCTCAAGGTCACTGTATGTATTATATCGCTTTCTTCACATTAGTTCACATTTCATAGATAGTGCAATCACGTTCCACATTCTCGCGTTCTTCTTATTTAACGTTGTAAGGGTCATTTTTATTTATTTTCCAAGTGCAGTTTATACGTTATAATGATGCATATTATAGCCTATTTAATCCCCATATCCTATATCACGTAATAATAATGAAAAACATCCATCCGTGTTCCTGATCCCAATGTTAAGGCTTGAACTTTATAATCCCGATCCCCTATTGTATACTTAGTATCCTTTATACATAAACTCATGATTATGTATAACACAAGGCTTCACCCCCACCATGCATACGCATATGCTACGACCGAGGCACTCTCGGCCTAAGGATAACCACACTAAGCATACGCACACACAACGCAATATCTACAAGACACTCTCGGCCTAAAAGATAACCACACATCACTATCCCTTAACCTCATATGACGCAACCACGCATATGCATGACCCCTTTACACACATTTTAAACCAAACCCTAATTCTTCCCGCCCTCCCCCCACCTCCTTTCATACTCAAATCAAACATCAAGCATATCATCGCTCTCCCAGTGGTAGTCTCCTCATCACTGCAACCAAAACACATCACAACACAGACAATCCAAGCAAAAGACGGATCGAGAAGGGGTTAGGTTATATTACACCTGTATGTATAAACCCTAATCGCCTCACGCTTGAGAAACTCAACACGAGACACCGTTGTCCTGCTGTTGTCATAGCTAGTGGCTATTTGTCCTTGCTATCGTCACCACTGTGAGCCATAATCATTGACTCGAATGGCAAAGAAGATCAAAACAAAGAAAGTCACGTATGAAGAAAAGTAAAATCGACCTTGCACTGTTCATCGTTTTTGTTAGGCACCGAAAATAAAGAACTTGACTGAATTGTCTTGTTATGCTAATCACCGCCTCTCTCATCCTATAAATAGATCTTGTAGGATGTGTTGTAAGATCAGATCTCAGATCAGAAATAAAAAAACACAAAAAAATAGAAAATTGAGACAATTTGTCTCGACAAATCTGAGTCTCACCAACATCTGGTATGAGAGCATAGCAACAATCCGACCACCACCGTCATATACAGATCTGGGCCGCAACCAGCCCAGTCCCGGCCTTCCCTAGCCACCACATCGACACAGCCACGGCCAGCAGAGATCCAGCCAAGATCTAGCCACAACGCTGCGACAACCACCAAGATCCAACTACCCTCCCCAGGCCACAGGAGCTCCACCGCAGCCGACACAAACACTGCGCCCTATCTTCTTCCATCAGATCCGGTCTGTGGCGACTTTGGTCGTCGTCGTTGCTGCCTACATCGACTCAGTCTTCAATCAATAAGCCAATTTGCTCAGACCGAGGAGAAGGAGATGGTGAAGAAGTGAAAGAGAGTGAGAAAGGAAGAAGAAGAGGCATGAAGAAGGTGCAGGAGGATTTGGTGGGTGGAGGAGAGAAGTAGACAATGGCATAGAAAGGAGAAGAAAAGAGCACGCGTGAGAATATGGAAGAATACGTGTGGAGAGTAAAATAAAAAGAAGGGAGTAGGAGACAACCTATGTTTAAAAATAAATACTATGGTTTAAATTGAACAAGGGAAAAAAAATTTCTTTAAACAAAAACGACGAAAAAACAAAGATTGTTTTTTGTTTTTTGTTTTTTTTAAAGAAATAAATTCCGACAATGTCAATTATTCCACAGCAGACGTCGAACGAGAGCGATGGAGTACCATTTAATTTTTCGATGCTGAACTCTTTCAACTACACGGTATGGGTAATAAAGTTGGAGGCAATCTTAGATGCTCAGGAAGTTTGGAAAGCAGTCGAACCAGGAGAGAGAGAAAAAGTTGATCCAAGAAAAGACAAAAAAAATGCGTGCGTACATTTTCCAGGCAATCCTTGAAGATGGTCTTCTTCAGATTGCGAAGAAAAAGACGACGAAAGAAATTTGGGAAAGCCTGAAAACGAGATACCTAGGTGCTGATCGTGTAAAGAAGGCTCGGTTTCAAATAAAAAGTGAATTTGATGCTCTGCGGATGAAGGAAGAGGAGTCTCTCGACGAAAAACTCAGTGACATGTCCGGCAGGTTTTCCAGCCTTGGTGCAGAACTTGACGATACTGCACTCGTCAAGAAATTACTCGATTGTGTACCTGATAGATATTTCACAGTCGTTGCCGAGATCGAACAATTTTATGACATTGACACGATGCCGTTCGAGAAGGCTATATGATGATTTAAGGCATTCGAAAAGAGAGCTCGTCTGTGTACACAGACGGTGGGCTCATGTTCACTCAAACCGAGCAGAAGGCACCCCATAGAAATAGCTCTGCGTAAACTTCGTCGTCTAGTAAGGAACGCGGATCCAGCACCTCAAACCGAGATAAGATGAAAAGACCCTTGGAATGAGGTTAAAACACTCAAACCCCCTTGAAAAGGCTAAAAACAACATGAAAACAACTCTAATGACTTGAAAATGTAAGAAACTATGAAAGGACCCTTTAAATGAGCTTAAAACATTGAAAAACACTTCAAAAGGCTAAAAACAACATAAAAACAATGAAATGACCCTTGGAATGATGTTAAAACATTCAAAACCTCTTTAAAAGGTTAGTAACAACATAAAAACAACTCTAATGACTTGAAAACATAAGAAACTATGAAAATAACCTTTAAATGAGCTTAAAACACTTCAAAAGACTTAAAACAAGATAAAAACTATGAAAAGACTCTTGAAATAAGCTTAAAACACTTCATAGTTTCTTACGTTTTCAAGTCATTAAAGTTGTTTTCATGTTGTTTTTAGCCATTTCAAGGGGTTTTGAGTGTTCTAAGCTCATTTAAAGAGTCTTTTTATACTTTTTATCTTGTTTTAAGCCTTTTGAAGTGTTTTTTAGCGTTTTAATCTCATTTAATGTTTATTTTCATAGTATCTTACGTTTTCAAGTCACTAGAATTGTTTTTATGTTGTATTTAGCCTTTTGAAGTGTTTTTGAGTGTTTTAAGCTCATTTAAAGGGTGTTTTCATAGTTTTTTACGTTTTCAAGTCATTAGAGTTGTTTTCATGTTGTTTTTAGTAATTTCAAGGGGTTTTGAGTGTTTTAAGCTGATTTAAAAAGTCTTTTCATAGTGTTTATCTTGTTTTAAGCCTTTTGAAGTGTTTTTTAGTGTTTTAAGCTCACTTAAAGGTTATTTTCATAGTTTTTTACGTTTTTAAGTGATTAGAGTTGTTTTTATGTTGTTTCTAAGGCGTGGACGAGACCGTGAAAGGGGCGGCCGAGGCAGCAACTATGCAGTACGCCAGGAAGGTGCATGAGGTACCGGCAGAAGCAGCCGTGACAAAAGCCACATTAACTGTTTCAACTGCGGAAATATGAGACACTATGCTTCTAAGTGCGTAACAAGCGACGAAACGACGAGAGACAACACACAGGCACTACCCGTAACGAGCCATCATTATTGTTTTCCGTATCTCAAGAAAAGACACTAGCTAAGCAGCAAGATGCCAAACAGCTCAGAGAAGAAAGGGCGTTGCAAATGTTTCACCACAATGAAGAGAAGACAGCTGAGATGGATATCTGGTACTTAGACAACGGTGCGAGCAATCATATGATGAGGAAGAGAGAAATGTTCCAAGAGTTAGATGAAAACTTCATCGGGAAGGTGAGGTTTGGCGATGGCTCATTCATTCAGGTGATAGGCAAAGGGACGGTCATATTTCAGTATAAGAATTGAGACCAGTATATCCTTCATGAGGTATACTATATTGCGAAGCTATGCACTAACATCCTAAGTCTTGGACAAATGACAGAGACTGGAATCAATGTGAACATGGTGGGAGAAGACATTAGGTGTATGACAACGACAAGTTGCTGATGTTCGTAAAGAGGACATCAAATCGCCTATACAAGATCAGTTTAGAGTTAGCCAAACCAGTTTGTCTCCTAGCCAGTCTAGACGATCCGGCATGGTTATGGCATGACAGACTCGGTCATGTCAATTCCCATACACTTAAGCTCGTGTGAGAGAAGCATATGATGTTTGAATTTCCAAAGTTGTCACATCCGAACAAACATTGTAAGGCTTGTTTAACAACCAAACAAACTAGACTCCCATTCCCGAACCAGAACACCTTCAGAGCAAAGAAGTCGCTTGAGGTACTGCATGCCGATTTGTGTGGACCAATCATGCCATGCACACTTGCTAGTAACTCGTATTTTCTCCTCATTGTTGATGATTATAGCCGTTGGATGTGGGTCTTTGCACTCAAAACAAAAGACGAAGCATGATCTGTGTTCAAGAAACTCAAGCTTCAAGTAGAGAACTTGACTGAACACAAAATTAAGACCTTGAGAACGGACCATGGAGGAGAATTTCTCTCGAAAGAGTTTATGAAGTTATGTGAAGAATGGGAAATTCATAGGCATCTCATTGCACCATATTCTCCTCAGCAAAACGGTGTGGTGGAATGGAGAAACAGGACCGTGATGGCCACTGCTAGATCCTTACTTAAAAGCATGCATGTTCCAGCAAAATTCTGGGGAGAAGCCGTGAGACATGCGGTGTACCTGCTAAATCGACTACCTATAAAGGCGCTAGGAGAGCGCAATTCGTTTGAGGCTTGGACTGACCGAAATCCCCATCTCGAGCACCTAAGAGTCTTTGGTTGCACGGCTTATGCGAAGGTGACAATACCACATCCAAAGAAGTTGGATGACCGAAGCCAGCCCATGGTCTATCTTGGAGTGGAGGAAGGGTGTAAGGCGCATCATCTTTACAATCCTCATCAGAAGAAACTTCATATAAGTAGGGATGTGATCTTCCAAGAAAACCTTGTGTGGAACTGGAATACAGATACTAATTGCGGGTATGTCCATAGACAAGACATAGACTTTGAAGAAGTGTTCTCACCCGTTGTAAAACTTGATACAGTTTGGATATTACTTGCACTTGCGGCAAACCGAGGCTGGGAAATGCACCGTATGGATGTCAAATCAGCATTCCTTAACGGAGAGTTATAGGAGGAGATCTATGTTACTCAGTCGGAAAGGTTTGAGATGCAAGACCCAAAACATCTGGTATACAAGCTATCGAAAGCTCTTTATGGGCTTCGACAGTCTCCAAGAGCCTGGAATACTCGATTAGACAGATACTTGAAGGAACTCGGTTTCACAAGATGCTTTCAAGAGCAGACCGTCTACACTCGGGGAGAGGGAAATGTAGCCCTAATTATGGGAGTCTATGTCGATGATCTTATTATGACAAGAGGCAACACAAGAGAAGTCAAGAGTTTTAAGTAACAAATGATGAAAGAATTTGAGATGAGCGACTTGGGACTTCTTTCGTACTACCTTGGTATTAAGGTATAGCAGAAGGAAGAACGGATAAAACTGAAACAGTCGGCTTATGTCAAGAAGATATTGTCACAATTCGGAATGACGGAGTACAATGCCACTAAGTATCCAATGGATCCCAAACTACGATTGCACAAGGATTCAGAAGAAGTTCCTGTGAATGTCACAGAATATAGACATATTGTTGGATCTCTCAGGTATCTTCTACACACACGATCAGATCTCCCGTGAATGTCTCATTTGTTGTTGATATAGCGAGCAAATATATCAGTATCATGCATCAGAAAGTTGTGAAATAGATTCTAAGATATTTGAACGGCATAATTCATTATGGCCTTATCTATGGGAGAGGATACCATGAAGAAACACTTATTGGCTACACAGAGAGTGACTTAGTCGGTGACCACGATGAAAGAAAGAATACTAATGGGATGGCTTTCTACATCAATGATAATATGTTATCTTGAAACTCACAGAAGTAGAAGATCATCGCATTATTATCATGCGAGGCTGAATTCATGACAGCCACAGCAGCGACGTGCCAAGCTCTTTGGTTAAGGAACATGCTTAATGAATTGACAAATACTGAGCCAAAACCGGTGATTCTTTTAGTGGACAACAAATCTGCCATAGTCCTCATGAAAAATCTTATGTTCATGATCGCAACAAACACATAGAGACAAGGTATCACTTCATCTTAGAATGTGTAAAAAAAGGATAAATTATGGTGGAATTCATAAGCATCGGAGAAAAATGAGCTGACGCACTGACGAAAACAATGTCAGGTGTTAATCTAACTACTATACGTCATTTGATGGATGTTCGTGATTTGGAACCATGTCAAGATTAGGAGGGAGCATGTGAGCCGTAATCATTGACTCGGATGGCAAAGAAGATCAAAGTAAAGAAACTCACATATGAAGAAAAATAAAACCGACCTTATACTATTTATCGTTTTTGTTAGACGCCGAAAATGAAGAGCTTGACTGAATTGTCTTGTTAGGCTAATCATCGTCTCTCTCATCGTATAAATAGATCTTGTAGGATATTTTATAAGATCAGATCGCAGATCAAATATAAAAAAACACAAATAAAATAAAAAATTAAGATAATTTATCTCGACAAATCTGAGTCTCACCGACAATAATGATCGAAAAATATTGCTAGACAAAGTGTTTCTTGGGTGGGTGTGGTGGAGATCAAGGGGACATCGAGGAAGGAAGTTGCTATTTGCGTTGGTAGCTACCCTTTGGCTGTTTCCTACACAACAGGGCTGGTGGGATTCATCGAGGTCCTCTGACAGCGACGACAAGGTTGGTGATTGATGGAGAAGAAAGAGAAATCACTATTTGAGGCTACGCTGCTCTCCTCTTTGTTGCTGGCAGTTCTCTGTGGAGGATGACAATGCCCTGGTGGTCGTCGTGGTCCCTAGCAGATGGTGGTCATCAGGGGAAACCGATGGTGGTGGCAGCTCTCATATGAAGGTAAAAGAAGAAGAGGAGCGTGATGGGGTTGTGCGGTTTCGTTGGGACGAGCTCGACGGGGCTAGGGAAGGTAAATGACGGCTACGACTAACAGGGTGGTGCTGTGGCTGGTGACGTTGGTGTTTGGTTTGATTTTGCAGCTAGGATGGGAGGAGAAAAGTAGAGGGAACGAAAAGCCTAGACGAAGATGATGGAATGGGAAATGATGGAAGGGAAGAGGGCGCGCGGCTGAGGCTGACATTAGGTTGTCACAAACGAGCCCAACATCTCACGAATATCTCCCATTGCTTCCCATGGAAGCTTCATTATATTATAATTTATCTAAATATATTTGATCTATTGATAATTAAATAATAATCCATGTCAATTTAATTATCTAAAAATATCAATATTATATCTCATTTAATAATCTAATTTTCAAGATTAAAATCGTTATTCCTAATGTATAATATTTTTAATGTTGTAACGGTACTTGTTTGTAACATTTATCCTTACATTCATTACATATATTCTGTATATATATTTTATATCTGATATATATTTAAAAAATTGATAAAATTTTCGATTATTACAATTAATTTACGAATAAGATCAAGTCTCGATCATATCGGAATTGTGGTGGTAACTTTTTGAATTGGCTTATAAACCTAAATCAAAACCTCCCTTCTAATGCATCTCAATTTCGAATTGGCTTCCTTATAGACAACACTCCCTGTTCAACAACAAAAATAATAAATTCAGGTGCCATTAGCCGTGTTCAACTCTTGACTAATCCACCCAGAGAAAACTTTGTCTAGGAATCAGAAATAAAAAATCACAACCATGAGCATTTTGATGATAGAAAGGTGTTTTACAGTTGGAGGAGCTTCGATGGTCGAAGTCTATGTCAAAGATGGTCAACAACGACATGGTTGATGGTTGGCGTGTGAGACATATTGTCCGTAGCCAATATCAAGGGACCAAAATGTGACATTTCAGTCGTTGATGAAGAGACAATGAAAGCTAGATGATATCACAATTAGAGAAAAATACGGTTGAGTGAAAAGAGAAGGGAAGACAGAAAAATCCTACATTGCATAAACAAGAACCAAGAACATCATATTAATTGAAGAACCAAGAACATCATATTAGCTTGATAGAAGGCAGAGAGACTTATCGGTTGAAATTGGAGAGTAGCTAAGAGAAATATATTTATTTTCAATTCATTTTCGAAACGCTATTACTAAAATACTCCCAAGTGACATATCTTTGAAATCCATTTATAAATTTGAATATATAATAGATAGATGTTATGGATTCTCATTTTGACACTTTTTTGTGTGGATTCTCATCTTGATCGTTATTTTTTATAAGATATATCTGAATTTATAAGATCAGATAGAGAGTATTTGAAAATAAGTGTACAAACAAGTGCGTGTAATATTTCTCAAATTGATAAAGATCCTTGCTTTGAACGGTCGGGCCAGGAGTGGCCCTTTTGTTTTTTCTCTTTTGTGTCGACGCTTACCTTCGTACATCGATGTTTTGATTTGTAGTAGTGTTCACAACTTTTAAGTCATGGTGAAAGAATTTATACTCTCCACGTCCCAACATCTTTGCGATAAATACTTCCGACAAAGATTTAAGGAAGTGGTAAGAACAAATCTAATAGGATAGACAAATGAGATGCTAAAGTCAAGATATAACAATAATGTGCATAATATTTTACTCCAATGGTGTTGTTTTCGATTGGCAAACTTTAGCTTTTAATGTTTGGCATGTCTTATCTGGCATGAATAATACCAAAGGCATTTTTGCCACCTCATCAACATGATAGAGCAATGTGATGTGGATCTTCACTCACCATTGATAAAATGGTGTAATTCCTTGGAGAGAAAATCTTGCATGAGATCATTAGAGTAACAATGTCATATAACGGAGGTCTTTCCCCCTGCACTCTGAGAGGTGAGCCTGTTTGATTTACGGATTATTTAATGGATTAAAAAATTCTTTGAGATAATTTTTTAAAAATAATACTATATAATTGAAAAATGACATTATTTTATATCAACATTTAACTTTCCATATGCAAAAATAACTAACCTTAGACATGCTCTTAGATTTTGCTCTATTACTTATATATCCTGGGAAATAAGAGATAAAAATGATAAAGAAAATTGATACTGATAAGATGATGTGATGTAAATTAAAATGGGGATATCATTATAATTTCAACAACGTAACATTCCTAAATTAGGAGATATTATACATTGTAGGATGATTTGATATGGCAAAACAATATAATATTTGTGAAAGAAAGATAATATCAGATAATATTACCTTAAGACCAAAAAAAAAAAACAAATTCCTTATTACAACTCCAAATCATATGATTATTTACATATTATAATCCCAAAAATGATATTTTCAAATTAGTTATTCAAATTATGATATTATGATATTATGTCGTTATCATTCCGTTAGATTTAACGGATTGATTTCTCTTTTTTCTTTTCACTCCCCCTTTATTCAAATTATTAAGTAGGGTTCGTTTTTTTACCCTTGCAATCCTAAATCCGAGAATATGGTTTTATTGTACATTGTCAAAAATCATTATTTCCCTTTAACTTGTTTTACTGAATTTCTTAAACAATTGATATAGATAAGCTCTTTCAAAATTAAGAAAAACAGAAATTCAAAGTCAACCGACCTTATTTGGATTTCTAGTTTAAGGTACCAGACATGTCTATCAAGAACACCTTGCATAGGCTACTTCAAATAGAAAAATAAAAAAGATCCACTCTGCTTTACTAACACGCAAAAAAATAACTATGAAAATATTTATCATTCAATTATCAATTGTTTAAGAGATTAATTAGAACATGTCAAGTTCAAATAATGTGTCTTGGTGTAGAATGAAAATATACTCAGGTTTTGGATTGTAAGGATCAAGAAAGGAGTCCAGTTAATAATTTGAATAAATAGGGAAGTAAAAGAAAAAAGAAAACCAAATCCATTAAATCTAACGAAAAGATAAGGGCGACCATTGATTTCATAACATCACAATTTGAACAATTAATACGAAAATATCAATTTTTTTGAGGAATATTTGATTGAACTTAGCATATGATTCCTAACTCAAGACATTACCAACCGTCAAGCAAATGAAACCATCAAACCCAAGGTTTTACTCACTACCCGATAACTATAACAAGGACTCTAAGCACGAATAACATGTAATCAGAAAACAAAAGCTGTCGTTGGTATGCGTTCCTTATGAGGACCGACTGTACTGGCTTCAAGAAAGATTGACAAGGTTCCTATGCCAAGCTTTAAACGACAAGGGATGCCTAAAGTGAGAAAAATGTGTGATCAAAGACTAGTTGAAAGATTGCTTCAAATCATTGTATTTTGTCACTTTGCTTTTGGGTTCAACCGAGGAAGTGAGCTACAGAGGAATATTGGTCAACTTTGTCAACATAAGTAATTAAGTGTTAGGCCATGGTGGAACTTCCTTGTATCTTTAGTTTTAGATATATCCGGGGAAGGCAAATCATTTCATTGCCAAGTTTTGCATCGGGCAAAAGCATAGCATTGTCCTCTTCTCCTTGTTTCTTTTATACTAATTCACTATCAAAAATAGTGTTTTAGAAACGGAAATTTTTAATCACAAAAACTAACAAATCCGTCGTTAAATATTATTAGCGGCGAATTCGTCGTCAACACAAAGAAAGTCCTATGGATTGACTTTTCCGTGACAAAGATTTGTGTTTTTTGTATTAAAAATTTTAAAGACGGATTTTCATTGCTAAAAACTTATGTGTTTTTTTTAATTGTAGCGACGAAATTCCGTTGCTAAATAATTGTATAAAATATAATGACAGAATTCCGTTGCTAAATAATAATATTTTATTATTAAATATAGTTGAAAATCCGTTGCTATTTTTGTTTAATTTATAAAATAAATAAATTAAAAATTCAACAAACCAAAAACACCAAAACAAATACAAGGCCATTAAACCAAAACCAAATTGAATTAAAATCTCAAATTCAAGACAAATAAAATGTTTACAACATAATCGCCATAAATGACGAGCTAGTGTAACATCACCCCACTCTAGAGGGCAAGAGTCATCGTCCAGAGGTGGATGAAAGGGAGGAAAAGCTCTACCAGCCTCGATCTGACATGTAGAAAGATCCTCGCACATCTTCCTGAATTGGAAGGCCATCTGTTGCTCCATCCTAGCATGGATCTATCAGAGGATGATGACTTCTTCCTTTACCTGATAATAATCCTCCGAAATCTCCCGAGAACTTTGAGAATGAGTCCTGGATGAAGAGTTAAGCATTGACATGGGGTACAATTGGCCCGCAGCTGACCCAATGCCATACAACCTCCCCTTATCAGTCCGAGAAACCTCCAAGAAAGTCCGATCTGCAACGACTTGAAACTATTTCTACGCAACATCGGGATTAGAAGACTCATCCACCTACGACTCAAGCATCTGATTGAGTTGCTCAAAATATGAATCCTATATTACACAATGTTAACAAATTAGTCCTACGAAAGTTACTAGAACTAATATTTCAAAAATAAGAAACAAAAGCTAAATTAACCGAAGCTGTGTCGTTATCTCGTTAACTAAGACGCTATGGACTTCCCGCTTGAATGGTCTCTACCAAGCTTGGGACATCGGAGTTCTTATGAGTCTGAATGAATATCTCTGAGCCCAAGACCTTCATCTTCAAAATCATCTCCTATTTAAAACAAAATACAATTATTAAAATAATAAGAAAAGTTCTTAATGTAAATAACATGTATAAACCTAAAATCAAGTAAATTGAATAAAATTAAAAACAAAAACTTTCTATTCTCTTTCCGATGGCGATAGATGACACACTTTCCTAAGTGTGTGACATTCCCCTTTTCCTGATTCTACACGACGAAGTCAGATTTACTAATGAAATCATCACTCGTGTACTCCCTCTCCAACAACACCATCTGTAGCTCATAGGGCATCCAATGGATGCTCTCAAATCGACCCTCAAAGAAAGCAATACGAGCCTTGTAGAAGATGTCTCGGATACGTCATTTCGACGTGTCCTCCCAAGCATCGCGTACTTGACAATCCAAACAAGGATCCTAAGTATATTTAGCCTGAAAAATGGACATTACCAAATAAATATAATTAGTGCATTTAAAGATATCAAAATAAAAATAGAGATATAAAAAATAGATATTTAACATACATTCCGAGAACCAACAAAACATACGATCTCCCGTCTGGATTGGAACCTGTGAATAGACAGTTCACAATGCCTCGAAAAAGCGGTGATTGAGGAGGTGACTATCCTCATAACATCACTATGATAAAACGTACAAAATAATATCCAATTACATATAAACAAAAATACTACGTCACAATTAATGATGTATAAATATATAATATGTAAATGAGAATAAAAAATTTGTGAATGAAAACAATTATACCAATGAGTATCTGGATGCAAAGGAGAACTAGAATCGACGTTCGAAAGTCGAGATCGACCAGCACGAGCGGATGAAGGCTGCTCTGATGTAAAAGCCAACTGGTCATGATCGTGCATGACATCGACCATAATAACTAAGATCCTGTGCAACCTCTAGAGCCGTCGCTGGAACAGTCGATTGAGTAGCACTCTCGCCGCTCCTAAAGATGATCCTGTCAAAAAGACTATCCCGTAAAGAACTATCCCGTTCGTTGGATCGTCCCCGGGAAGCACTACGTCGTCTCCTACAATCATCGGAAGTCAAGTACGAACATAAAAGGTAAAAAGTAAAATTCGTTACTATTTTTTCTATCGATATGATAACATATGCTACAAAAATAAATTCATTAGTGAGGGATCATAAAGCCATTCTAGTTCATTATATATTAATTTGATGTTCGGAAACCTTTATTCCTCCCTTTATCATCATCATCATCATTTTCTTCTTCCTCTCCTTCTTCTTCCTCTATGTCTTCTTTTGTGTCTTCCTCTTCTTCTTCTTCTTCTCCTATGTCTTCTTTTGTGTCTTCCTCTTCTGATTCTACTACATTTATCATCTCATCATCTTTATCATCATTCTCATATTCTGTTTCTTCCAATGGTTCAAGAATAGATGGTGAAATATTCAAATCCTCATGAAAAGCTTCTTCCATTACTTCAAGAGCTTCAATAATAGATCATGATTTCTTTTTGAATACTTCCCACCATTTATTTTGTCGGGGTGTACAAGCCATATAAGGAGTATAATACACTTGAATGACAAGGGCAAAAGGATCATAAAGTCCTCTGTATCTACTCAGACAATCTATATCAACAAGCCCATAGCTCGAGTGCACGCTCAATCCAGAGACTGAATCAAACCATTCACATTTGAAAAGCATAGTCTTTAAGCTCCTAAAATCTATCCCGATATATTGCAATTCAACAATGTCTATGAGAATGCCGTAATAATTTGTCATGCCATCCCCTTTCACATAAACACCCCAATTGACAGTAGTTTTCCCCTTATTGGCTGAGAATGTATCGAACAAAAAGTTGTTGACAACATATTGCTTGATATTTTTTTTTTCACATAAATCGCTAGACCGGGAGCTATTGTCTTGATCATCTCATTTTCCTCGAGTACTCTAACCTGTGAGGAAATAGATACTTATCGAAATGATGAATATAAGAAAATCTCTACAATTCATTCGTACGAGGACGAAAACCCCTTACATGGTCTTTTAACCAAATTTGCCATATATGTCGCACTTTTGTCCATGCTTCATCTATAGTGTCAACACAACCTTTTCTTACCATCTCCTTCTCAAATAACCTATAAGATTTTGATTGTTAAAAATTAAAAATGTCTAGTGAAATGCAAATATGCTCTTAAAAAATCTATTCTTAAAAACGAGGAAACAAATTCACAATTCGAGAATATATCTATGAGCTGCCTCGGCATCTTGATTATCAAGTATTGAAATCGATGATTGAAACATAAAACCCAACAAATAACCTGAAAAAACAATTTGATCCTTCTTCCGTGGTAAGTGTAATATGACTTCCAGGATTGATACTAATAAGTACCTGAATATATGACTTCCATTCAAAAAATAAAAAATAAAAAAAATCGAAAGAATCATCTCCAACCATCATTTTTGCCTTTTTTTAGGGTTTTTCATGACTTCTTATATGAAACATCTAAACCAATTGGTTTGAAAATAATTTCTGACTTGATTCACATTAAAATTAGGATTCTGACATACTATTTTCAAATGAGACTTAGCAAGCCATTCCGTCTTCATGGACTTCATTGAACCTGTCGAGCTAACCAATTATTCATAAGTGTGGACGTTATTCAGCTTCCTTATGAAAAATGACTTATTGTAAGGAAACAATGAAGCTTTAACAAACCATTGACAACCGTCATCTTTCTTTAAACAAATCGCATGAACCCTATCATTCTAATTCCTTTTAAAACTATATCAAAATCCAACTTCGCTTGCATAAAGTGCAAGAGACTTCCTGAATTGTTTTGCGCCATCATAAAAACATGGCCAACATTTTGAATCAAACTTGACAAATGAGGAGAATGCAAGCGTTGATCACAATTGCTCGACGAACCAACATCTAACTGAAGCAACGACTCACACACAACATCATCACCAGAATCATCATTTATCTCAGAATGTTGATTATGATTGAAAATTTGAGTCCCAAAAATCCGTGCACTAGTATAATATCCCAGACACACTGAAGGCACACTATTTGAGATTATGAGACACTATCAGTACTCAGACGCACTGTTTTTTCAAAGTGACACACTGTTTCATTTTCAGGATCTATTACCACACTCAAACCACAACAATCCAAACACATTCCACCACACACAACATTCACATCAATTGATAAAAAATATCACCAAATCCTCTTGATTATTTAATAAGCATCGTTCATGACCTGAAATTGAATAATACAAATTGAATTCATTCGATAAGGAGATTTTGAAACCATCTCGTACCTTTTCAATAACATATTCGAAATCAAAATACGAATGTCATAAAAATGAAAGAGATATGGAACCAAATCTACAAATAAAAATAATCTTTTCATCCATCACAAAAAGATCGTAGATAATGATCAAGATGACAATGGCGGTGTCGAACAAATTTCGTTGTTGATCATGGTTTTTGTCATTGATTTCGAATGAGAAATCTACACAAAAACATATGTTTAGCAAAAGAGAAAGAAAGAAAAGGGAGATAGTTAAGGCAAAATCGCGCGTTCGATTGAGAAAAATGGAATATGAAATGGGAAACATTTTATCGGATTGTATTAAATGAGAATTATTTTATAAAACATCTACCCTAAAAAACTTTTCTGAAAATTCTTCATATTTAATCTCGACCATTGAACTATTAATGAAAGACTTAGAATTAAGTTTTTTAATTTAAATTACATGAAATTATCTGATTGTCTTTTAAAAATTTCAAATCGACGCAAAGTACCTCTCATGCCCTTTCATTTGTCAAACCATTTGCCATCCAATTTTTGTGTAATTATATATTCCCTTTGTCCCGTTAACTTTGCAACATTTTATTTACGAACTTAAACCTATACATATTGCGAGACGATCGAATGTGATTTAATATCAAAACGAGACTTATATTTATTTGTATAGAATAGTACAATGTATGAACATGTTGCAAAATTTATGGGACATAGGGAGTATATAATAATAGATTGAAAATCAATCGCACCGTGAGCTTGTTGGAAACATGGATGTAGAAACTAAATATTCTCAATGAAAAATGAAAGTAGAAGAGTCATACAGTCAAGAAAATCCAATTCCAAAACTTCTGAATAACATCATGGCACAATTTCATGGAAGTTGAATCATCCTTTTGCAAGACCAAACATAGGACAATTCTTTCAAAATACAACAAAGCCAAACCAAGATAATTTCCCTCCGTGAAATCATTTCACTCATTTAAAGAACTGTCCTTGTGTGCTAGGTTTAAGTTAAAAATCTAAGTTGTGAACAAAATCACGTAAGTTGATGACAAACCTGAGTCTGCATATCATCGGCATTAACCATATTTCCAATGGTATGAAGAGCAGGGACGATCAAAGTAGGCGATGGATGACTGCAAACAAAGATGCATAGATGACAGTACAGTAACCAACAATTAAGAAATTAACCACTGGAGATGACGTTAAATATCCAATACTTGCAGCAAAAGTTCCACAAGCCTAGGGCACATTCCTGCTTCAATGCAAGCCTGGATCTTGTCATTGGTTCCATCAGAGAGATAGGACAATGCCCAACATGCGTCAGTCAGGACTTCATCATCAGTAGAATGAATTAGACGCTGAAGAGTCGGGAGTGCTACCTTCAACTCTACAAATAGCATAAGGTTCCACATATGTGAATGATATCAATCAAAATAAATCAGGCAAAGAACGTGACACTAGGAATAACCAAAAATCACTATAGTATTTCAAACCTCCTTAAATGATGGTTGTGGCTTCCCTCTGCAAAAGTTGGATAAGGTCCAAGTGGCATTTCTTAGCATTGCCGGTTTAGCAGAATTGTCCATAAACTGAGCCAACAAAGGAAGAAGAGTACCATGACAGAGCACAAGGTCACGGCAGCTTGGTGAATCACCAGCCATGTTTCCAAGAGCCCAAACAACCTGATTAAACAAAGTTCAATATCATGACCCACAAGGCCGTACATCAGCAAGATCTTCTAATTGACCATTTCTTGAAAAAGCACTCTATATTCATGTGCTTTCACAACAAATTTCCCTGAATGTCTGTTTATTTCTACATTCAACACGAAGAGCTTAGATTGTACTGATTCTAATTTACCTGTTCCCGAACATCAGCTCTTGAAGAACTCTGAAGCTCAACAAAAATAGGAACAGCTCCATGGTCTATCACAACCTTGGTGTGTTCAAATGTCCCCGAAGCAACGTGCGTGAGAGCCGAGGCTGCCTCAAACTAATGGAAATTGAAAATAACACATATTATATCAGTTAACTTTAGCTTAACATAATAATCAAAGTACCAATATTATAAAATAGAACACAAACCTGTAGTAGGGGGAGGTCATCCCTTGTGAGAAACTGCACAAAACGAGGGACAACACCTGATTGCGCGACGTCCTCAACTGGGGGATCACGTTCTGAAAGGATTTACAAATCACTCAGTCAACATTGATTTGCAGCAATACACAAGCATACAAAACTAACGTTAACAATTTAACTATGAAATTCGCTCAAGAGCAATGCAAGCCATGGCCTCTTCTGTACTATAATTCGAAAATGTTTCTGTATCACCAATTCATGTAAGGTATTCATCACTCAATCGAATAGGAACCATGGGAAATCAATGCCCAACTAACTACAGAAATGCGATACCAGAAGGTGTAACGCCCCAAGATTTCCTATCCAATACCTGCTAGACACGTGGCGTTACCGTCGCTCCAAAGTTCCTTTGAACCAAGACGACAAGAATATAAGGGGTTTAAGTATCAGAAACATAAGAACTAGAAATAAATATCCAACTTACACTGTCTTTTATTACATGAAAATCAATATCTATAAAGAAAAAACAATGTTACAAGAAGCCGAATCCATTCATCTCTGCTAAGTAATGGACCTTCCTCGAACCTTTATTACCTGAAACGAATACGTAACCGTGAGCTCGAAAGCCCAGTAACACATGATACACCTCAATCTCAAGGGTCCGGCATGCTTATTATATCATGCGTTTTCCATGCGCAAATAAGATGCAATGCAAGCAACACCGAACAATCATATGCCAAGCAGGGACATATAAATTATACACTAGATAAAATCTCAAGTCAAACAGGTTAATCCCTTTTATTAGAGTTTTTAAGGCTCGTCTATATTTCGTGTCAAATCATATTAATTCTCGGGATTTTTTTTACAGGTTAATGACATGCTCTGTCATGTCACATTGATTCTTATGATTTTACAGGTTAATGACATGGTTCGTCAGGTCATAATAATTCTTATGATTTTTACAAGTTATTAACATGGGAGGAGTTACAGCAGGAAATTTAATATGTTCCCTACTATGGCCATACCAGGAAAAATTAAACAAGCAGGATGGTTGTTGCAGTCGACCCAGGACGGTTAATGATAACCAAACACGGCCACCAATTATATTTTAATTGATGCCGCTACGTGCACACGAAGGGGGGTTTTTATCCCTCCCTAGCTAGTTCAGGACCCGTAACTCTCCTAGTTATTGTCACCTATAGAAATTTCTTCATGTTCAGGTTTTCTGGATTTTCAGGCAGGTAACATGAAATTAACCGTATTAATTCAATGTACGACAAGATTCAAGATTTCATACATATACCATGAAATTCATTACTTTAATTTTCACGTACAACAAGCATCTGTTAGGAAGTTCATAATTCAAGATTTTCAGGCGTATAATATGATATTAATCATATTAATCCATGAATAATGGGAGACTACCATGGTTTATAATTCATATTATATTTTGTAACGTTCACTTGAATCTTCAGGATTATAGTTCATTGTAATAATCACAATCCACTAGCACATGATATCATATGTCAAGAGCAAGCAAGCAATTTTCGGGAATCGTTATTAAAATTCTATAATATTCTATAGGTTGCATCGTTACCCTTTTGACAAACAAATCAAGTCAATCTAGTTCATCACAATTTTATTCTTTTATTTATCATGCAAGTACGTGATCACCCAAACACATAAATTAAATCGCGCACACATAATTTAGGGTAACGATGTGTGTTACCTTGTCATATTTTCGAATTTGAAAATCCACAAGAATCGACACGCGATCAACCATCTTGTTGATTATCAATCGTACCTACAATAATAATGTAACCATAAGTATCCACGCATTTATTTTCCGAAATAATATATATATATATAACGTATACTATAATGTTTTAATTAGTGAAAGGGATCAATCCCTTTTTCCCCATCATTGTACGACAGGGAAGGTGACCCGAGGAGGGCCGATTTATAGCCGCCGTTTCCCTGGATTTTTCCGGCCAAATCAGCGGCGGCCAGGGAGGGTCAAGGCGGCGGTCGGGATGTGGCAGGAAGTGATGGCGAGAGGCGACGAGGGCGGGGAATGCTGACATCATCTCGCGCCTATCAGATCTCGTCGAAGATGGTCAATCCCGATTGGTTTTGATTGTTCCGACATCGGAAGAACGTCGACCACGGCGGCCTTGTCGGGATTGCTCCGGATCTGGTGGGGAAGCCTCACCGATTGTTGATGGTCGTGGGGTTGGGGTTACGGTGACAAAGCGTAACGGGCGGCGGCGGCGGGCTTCAGGTGGGGCTGGGTGGTCGGCTGGGTGTTCTCGATGGCTCCGTCGTAGTCGGGAAAATACGGGTCATCGTTTCCGAGCATGGATAGTCAAATCTTGTTTTTCCCTCTGGTTGTTTCCGGCGTCGATGAGCGTTGACAAGGCCGGGGAAGGACACAACTGGGTTATCAGGGTCGGGGCGGCCGAAATCCGACCGTACAAGTTATCGTACGAGAAGAAACATAAAGGAAGACGAAATCAAAGCGAGAAACGAATTCTTACCCCTTGCTCTGTCTCTGTTCTACTCGTCGCGCTGAGATTAATCCTCACGATGCTAGGTTAATTTACGAGGTTTACGTGATTTGAATGTTTTTATATGAACAGGTAGTTGAGATTTTACGAGAGTGGTTGAGATATTGACGGGATTCCCAAACCTTTGAAAATGAAATCCTATCATATCTAAATATATATATTCTTTTTTTTCCCTAAAATTTCAGGATATTACAGAAGGATATCTCATTCACCCGATTGGCCGATTCACAAAATACCCAATCCGATACTCTCTTCTTCAAATACACACACTCAGAATCAAATAATACACAATCTCAACGTCTAGGCACCATCAGCACTGAAATCAAGATCCGAAGCAATACCGAGAGAAAGCCACTTCCGAAAACGAGTAGTCGCTTCAGTTATAAATTGTAATCCTACGAATAGAAAGTTGCAAGCATCACTGAAATACTCTCAATCTGCATTCAATGCAAACCATGAATCCACCCCTTCAAACAAACCAACAAACCAGCAAAATCCTGAACTCAATGCAATCAATTAGTCATTCATTCCGTTACCTTTGGCTCCCCCGACGGAGAACCGAACGACATCGCATTCTTTGCACCTTCACGACGCTTCTTGAGTAATTTTTCCCTTCAACACTTCCGAATCTCTATCAAGTCATCCTCTCTCCTCCTCCTTCCTTCCTTGGCATCAACAGAGACCTTGTAGCGGCTCCGATGAGAATCAATCCTCTCGCTCGGCCGAAGCGACATCATTGTTTCCATCGAAGGGGAAGCAAACCCTAGAGATTTCATTGGGAAAATGGGAGAGTGATGAATCGAGTGAGGGTTCGTTTAGGGTTTTTATATGTGTAGGGAGGATTAAGGGAATGGAGAGTTTTGGTTTTGATGAAATGGGGGTTGGGGTTTGAGGAGAATTTGAATTTTGAATTTTGAGGGGCTGAGGCTTGGTGGTTTTGCCGCTTTTGCGAGTTATTTCCTTTGTAGTCTTGTGGAGCGGCCTGGACCGTCGGATTGGATTAATGGTTACTCTGCGCTGTAGCAACTCTTTTCCGTATACAATACATATACAAAAACATCCACAACAATATTCTATCTGAAGAGTCTGAATTCTACAAAAGTGTAATTATGGAGGAAGGACTATCCAAACATGCTATAATGGTTGCTTGATTTGTCACTTGATTAGGAGGAGGAGGAGCTCGATTCCATACTTCTCTATTCGAGTCTTTGATTAAGGCTCTCAACTGACACCAATCATAAAATGTTGGTTACATCATGAATCTCTATGAGTGTAATTAGGGTTAGGATTTGGGATTTGTGGTGGAGGTGTTAAGTGCCATTCATATGAATGAAATTTGTGTCATTGTGTGATTCAGTGTAAAAAACATTTGTGATTCTCAACAAAATAAGAGGAAGATACTAATTTAGGGTTGATTTTCAATTTATCATTGTTGATGCTCTAAAGGTTTTTATCGACAATAGAAAATAAGTGAGTTTTTTTCACCACATTTTTTTTTAATTTTTTAAAAACATAATTCATTTTTTCAATTTTTAAATTTATGGTGGAAAAAGTTCTACAACAGATTATATATATGAGAAAATGTCCAAACGATGGCCAATGTTTCGACCAACGATCAAACATCATCATCTCTTGTTAGGAATGTGCAATCCCTCCAATTGTATAGAGATTGATGAACAAAACCTAAGAGTATGACATGTTTATGGTTAGTTACTTAGGTTGAGAACTAGGTTAGTGAGTTATAGTCTAGAAAACTTATAAGAGAGCAACAAATGATCACAAATGGAGAGAGCCAATATGGATCATATGGATGCAAACTACTATAAAAGGGTTCTAGATGATAACTGGGATGAACATGGACAACAAAAGACCATAAATCATTAAGGATTTAGTATCAAAGTCACTGCCTCAAGGTCGAGCAAGAAATGCACCATACTGGATGCAGTAAAGGCTGAAGAGCAACAAACTGAGTGCTATAGAGCTGGCTGATGACTGAATAACGATTAGAGAAAAGTCCATATCAAAGATTTAAGGTTTGAAATTCAGTACGATGTTGAAAACTATTGTGAGAAAGTCTGTCAATATCACTGAGGATTCACATAGGGGATAAACAAACAATTGTCAATGTCATAATAGTATAGTCATAGGTTGTGTTTCGCTGAGTCCTATAAAATAGGATTGATCAAGCTCTAAGAAGATTGACTATGATTTGAGACTCATTTACAAACAAAAAACTCTCTCAAAGTGATTGGCTATCATTCTCAAAAGCTGTGATTGAATATTCAAGGAAACAGTTCACTAGTCTAGGTCAAGAACTTCATTTGTAGTAGAGTCTTTTATAAGATCTGTGCGATGATTTAGGTTCTTGCCTTAGCAAATTATGTTCTTATAAGGGATTTCTTTGTAAGCCTAAAATAAAGAGATAATGAACTTACCTCTTACCTTAACTATACTGATCACCAAGAAAAGATTGGATTAAGTCTTCGTTGGTCCTTTGAGAATGATTGTCTGAACTAGTATAAATTACTGTGTCTCTATTGCACTCTAGTTCCGCAAGTCTATCGAAGATATAGTGCATACTTGACAACACTAGGCTGCATCAGACTGCCAAAAATTTTGTAGAATAGCCTATTCACCCCCCTCCTCTAGGATATTTATTATTACTCTTGAGAATTACAATTGGTATCATAGCTTAACTTTCTAGACACAACAGTTATTAGAAAGGAAAAGGCCTATTTTTATTCCTAATTTAGTTTTAAAGAAGTTATCGATAGTTTATTTTGTGAAGAAAATATGCCTCCTCCAAAGCTACCTAAGTAATCTAACAGTAATAAATTACCTCTCTACTCGTTTGACAAGTTCAACCACTGGAAGCTCATAATGCTAGCACATCTAAACTTTATAGATGAAAGAATACAAGATATAGAAACAGATGATCCCTATGTTCCCAACGTGCCAGATCCAACTGATGCTTCGAGACAGATAGAGAATCCCAAAGCTCAATGGACATGGGATGACTGGGATTTGGTGCTAGTGGATAAAAGGGCAAGAAACCAAATGTTCAAGGCCCTTGATGATGATATGTTTGAAATAGTGGTCCATACAACCATAGCCAAAGAAGCATGGGATGTTGTGTTGCTCAGAAATAAAGGAACCAATGAGATCAGAGAGAACAAGAAGGATGTCCTCATATAACAGTATGATTACATGACAATGACGCCAAATGAGAACCTGACAATCTTCTATGAGAGATTCAACATATTGATCAACAACTTAAAGACCTTGGAGAAAACATTTGACAATAAATTTTAACTCCTCCCAGTCTCAGAAAGACTCAGGAAGGGGAGGGGGGGGGGGGGGGGGGGGAGTGAATTGAGTATTTCTAATTTTTGAATTTTACTTAATCAGTTGATTGTAATTCAATCGACTCGCTTTTGGTAAATGATTCAATTCATGATTCAGTTCAATTGTTGTTTTTATGAAAATGATGGTTATTGTATAAACATAAAAACACAGAGTTTATATTGGTTCGTCCTCAATTAAGTTAAGGATTTACATCGAGTGTAGAGGCACAACAATGTACTATAACATCACATAAGTACAATCTATCACCTCTAACTTACAGCATCTACTGTAAGACTCCAAACTTATAAAACCTATTACAAGCTCATTCACCTAGTCTATCCTAAGACAAGAAGAACTACAACATAAACACCTCCTATGCTGTAGTCGCCTATATCAACCTAGGCCAATGTTTCTCTACACAATAATCTACTTCACAGGTTATGGTTATAAAGCAAAAACAATACAGACTCAAACAATGATACAAAATGATACCTTGTCAATCAGCATAGTTATGAGCAGTTTAGATTCGAGTATACCTTTATCATATAATGCATCGAACCTCTTGATTCACCAAATTTGAATTTCACAACACCTTGAAAAATCCTTTGCAATTTTTATACTTTGTGAATTAATAATCATCAGAATGTTTTCGATTTTCCTAAATAGTGAAAACAACATTTCATAAAGAGGTGGAGTCATGAAGAATGTGGCTAAACTAGAAACTGGCCTGGTAAAAAAATAGCCAAGTCACTATCCTATAAAAATAGGAATTTGTTCAAAGATGAACTATTTTTATAAAACCCTATGACCTTAACTCGTTTAAAATATTCTGCAGATTAAAAGATAATTTACGGAGATAAATATCCAATTTAAAACAAGGAAAATCTTTTTTAAACCACTATCTGAAAAATCAGGATTCTGTTACTTTACTATCACTGTGCCCAAAACCAGTTCTTAGTCAAGGTTAGGTTCTTTTATAAAACATATTCAAGGTAATTCAAATTTTAGAAGAATATGCAAAGGCAAATAGAGAAAGTCATAATTGCGGAATCTAGAAAGTTAAATAGTACAGACCCAAACTGCTAGATTTTAAAACATGAGATGTTCAAAGCAAGATAAAGGCTAAATCAAGGAAGGGATAGCAAGGAAGGCCATGTGTTTAAAGGTAGCCAAGGCAGAGTCCAGGGCAGCTTTAAGCTCAGTAATCATCCTCTCCTAGTTAGCCAGCTTCTCCTCCATACCAATGATCTCCTTTGATTTCTATTAACATTCTACGCAGTGAACCTTCTGTCCAGTTTTTGATGAACTAACTCCTTGAACTGATCTAGTTCTCTTCCATTCACCTCTCACTTTCTTAAATCCGATCAGCTTCATGTATCTCTCATCAAAGCTGCTAGTCTTATGAGGTTGGAGGTTGTCCTTCAGTTTCACAATGCCCATCTTCTTCTGTATCTTGGACAGCCAAATCCCATAAGGCAAAGCATGACTCCAGTAATGTTTTGATATATAACATGTGATGCATCATCAACAGGGACAGATTGACTTCCTCACTCTGACACAGTATCTCCATGATAGTCATATCTAAACCATTGGCTTCATTCTTTCTTGATGATGTGGGAGCAACAACTCGAACCATCGAGTTGGTGTTGACTGATTCAGCGTTGGTCAGAGCCTCATTACCACTGAACTTCTTTGAAATGCTTAAAGGATTAATCTCAGACATCTTAGGTAATTCTCCCTTTCCATAGTTCCCAAATCCGAAAGCAGGAATACCCAAATATTGTGCTATGATATCATTAGTAACCACCACCTCTTGTCCATTGACTCGACTATCTAGCATGAACCGATTCCCACTCAACTTCAACTTGCTCATATTTTCATTAAATTCATACACAACCTATGGATGGATTAAGTTTTCATACTCAAATAACTCATTCGACTTCTGTTGTTCTAGGGTAGTCTTAAGCCACTACAAACCATTCTGTACCAGCCAAATTGACTTAAGAGTTTTACTTGGTAAGATGGCTCTGGTTGATAGGGCTTTGAATGCCCCTTTCTTCTCCTTTTTTGGCTTCTCAGCCTTCACAACTGGTTCTTCAACATGAACCTCCTCAATGTCATCCTCAGATGTACTTTCAGCTTCATCTTCTCCTTTGTTTTCTTCCTCATCCACAACTAGTTCTTTCCTTTTTCTATCTCTCTCTTTTTCATTACTACTTCATCATCATTATCAGAGTCACTATCATGAGACTCTTCTGATTCAATATCATCAGTCTCGTTTTTCCCTTCTATGATCTGATCCTTCTCACTGCCTGAGTCTATCTCAGTCTCCTCCTCTTTTGTTTCGGATTCGAAGCCCACTTATTCTTCTTCTACTTCGTAGTCTGATCCAGAATCAAACTTAAAAACTTGGGTTTTTTTTATGTAGAGTTGATCATGAACTGAGCCTTTGGGATGGTCTTGTTCCTATGACTGAATCTTAATCGGGTGTAACCTGTCTTGGCTCAGTTTCATTCTTTTCTTTCTTTGGAGCGATAAATTATCCCTTGATATTTTTCACAATAGAAGTCAAAGAATCCATTGCCTCGTTGAGAGTTTCCAACTCTGGAATATCATCTTCTGTCACTACAGGCAACTCAGTGTGTACATGTTGGGTTTTGGGATCTGAGGGAATCTCAGGCTCCTTCTCAGATTCTTCGGTAGATACCTCTTCCTCTATCTCCTTATCATCGTTCTTCTCTCCTGACTCACTGTCCTCTTTAACATCAATCTCAGACTCCTTTTCATTCAGATTTGACACTACGGTTTCTTGATTTTAAACAGGAGCATGCTCATGAACCTGTTCAGATTATGGTTGCAGTGTAGCATCTTGATTCGATTTGGTGGGATGAATTTAGGCTTACAGACACTGATTGGCTCTACTGCTTCTCCTCTTGGCTTCATGGATGATTTGGATTTTGGAATATTTTGGGCTTTTAGAGCTTTGGGTGTTTTGAAGATTTGGGAGGTTGAGTTTCTGTGGATTGTGTCTTTCCTCTAGTTTTTGGCATGGTTGGATATGAGAGATTGGTGTACGAGAGAAGTTTGGAGAAGAGAGGAGATTTATGGACATGAAGTAAAGGACTGAGTCGAGGGTTTGATTCAGTTTTACAGGGTGCGTAGGAGTTTGTGGGGTTAATGGGTAGTTATGATGGCATGCAGAGAGTTTCACTGGAAGTGGGATTTGTCAGTTTGCATGCCAACGGATTGGCTGAATTTTTGGCTATCCAATAGGATAGGCTCAAATAAGATAAGACCTTTCAAATCAGTTTGAATCTTTTATGGAGGAAAAAAAAATGCATATCTCATATAATAAACCATATCAACAAGATCTTGAAAAATTTGACATTCGATATCATGTAATTATAACAGAATGTATTTGTTTGCATATCTCACATAAAATGTACTCACCCAATTTGGCCTCATACGTTCCCCGAATTCACAGTCAACTATAGATTTCACCAAAAATCTATATTCTCCAGGGTTAGAGAACAAATATCATTTAGTTAAATTTTATCATCCCTAATTCTATTATTTTTTCGAATCTTTCTCTTCGAAGTGGTTTAGTGAAAATGCCTGTTAGATGTTTTTCAGTCTCACAGTATTCCAACTTGATATTTCCTTTTTCGTAGTGATCTCATAAAAAAATGATGTGTTTGGTTCTTGAATGCGTAACCGGGTTCTTAGTTACACTAATGGCACCTGAATTATCACAGAATATAGGTACATATTCATATTTGATTCAAAAGTCACTTAACTATTGTTTAAGCAATAAAATTTGAGCACAGCACAAACCTGCTGCTATGTACTAAGCTTTTGTAGTTGATAGTGTAACACCGTTTTGTTTCTATAAAGAAATCAAACATGAATCAATTTTTGACATGTAGCAGATGTGCTTTTCCTGTCAACTAAGTAACTAGCAAACTCTCCGTCAGTATACCCAACAAGTTCAAAGCTTTCTCCTTTAGGATACCATAATCCTAATTTCTGAGTTCCATTCAAGTACCTAAAGATCCTTTTCACTACTTTCAAGTGTGATTCTTTTGGATTGGCTTGAAAACGGGCACACAAACACACACTAAATACAATGTTAGGTCTACTTGTTGTTAAATATAAAGGGGGTCTAATCATGCCTCTGTACTCACTTGATCCACACTCTTATCTCTGGAATCCTCATCCATTTTAGAAGCAATTGGAATAGGAGTATTGCATGCCTTGGCATCCACCATCTTATATTTCTTCAGAAGTTTCACTAGGTACTTATGTTGATGAATTAAGATTCCATGCTATGATTTCTTGATTTATAATCCAAGAAAGAAGTTTGACTCACCCATCATGCTCATTTCGAATGTCTTGTCATTAACCTGGAGAACTCAGCACACAGAGATTCATTGGTGGCACCAAAAATTATGTCATCTATATAGATCTGGACCACTAACAAGTCCCGGTTCTTGTGTTTGGTGTTTATAAACAGTGTCTTATCCACTTCTCCTTTCCTAAAACCTTTGGAAACTAGAAAGTCGGACAATTTTTCATACCAGGCCCTAGGAGCCTGCTTTAAACCATAAAGAGCTTTGTCTAACTTATATACATAATCAGGATTGGATGGATCTTCAAAACCAAATAGTTGTTCTAGGTACACTTCCTTTTTTAAGTTACCATTCAGAAATGTTCTTTTTATATCCATTTGATAAAGTTTAAAGCCAATGTATGCAACAAAAGCAACCAGTAGTCTAATGGCCTCTAGTCTTGCTACAAAGGTAAAAGTTTCTTCATAATCAATGCCTTCTTCTTGATTGTACCCTTTAGCAACTAGCTTAGCCTTGTTTCTTATCACCACACCAAAATCATCAAGTTTGTTTCTAAATACCCATTTAGTACCAATGATAGGATGGTCTTTAGGTCTAGATACCAAACACCACACTTTGTTTCTTTCAAATTGATTAGGTTCCTCATGAATGGAATAAATCCAGTCATTATCTTATAATGCATCAGAAATATAATGAGGTTCAGTGAGAGATTGAAAGGCAAAGAATGCGCAAATATTGATGTGTTGATTTCATGATGATGCCAAGGATCTTGGCTAAAATCCTTGGTTTAGTCCACCAATCTCTTGGTTCAGTGGATTTGAACTTTTGTACTTCTAGTTACATAGAATCAGATCCTCATCATGATGAGGTTCCTATGAGGGTTGGTCTTCTTCAAACAGTCTTTCCAGTGACCAGTCCTCAATGACTTTCTCCATTTCCACTGTTCTGGGATCCTTCTTGATATTCACAGCAAGATCACCATCATTATCCTGGAGTGATTTCGAAGATGAAGCAATCTCATCAAAAAACACATGGATACTTTCTTCTACACACATGGTTCTCTTGTTGTAAACCTTATATGCTTTACTATGAGAAGAGTATCCTACAAACATAGCCTCATCACTTTTAGCATCAAACTTCCAAAGATTATCTTTATCATTGTTTAGAACATAACAAGTACAACTAAATTTCCTTAAGTGTGCTATGTTAGGTTTTCTTCCAAATAAAAGGTCATCGGGGGTCTTTTTAAGAATTGGTTTAATCAAGGCTCTGTTAAGGATATATGTTATTGTGTTGATAGCTTCTGCTTAGAAATTCCTTGGAAAAGGAACTGTCCAATAACATGGTCCTTGCCATTTCTTCTAAGGATCGGTTCTTGTGTTCTACCATACCATTCTGTTGTGTTTTGTGTAGGGCTATGAAATTATGATCCACTCCATTTTCCTGCAATAATCAATAAAGGAGGCACTATCAAACTCAGTTCCATGGTCTGTTCTCATAGAAACCAATTTATGCTCACATTGGTTTTCAACTTTTCAAATGAAGTATCACTCTTATTAGTATCACTCTTATTAGTCAAAAACATCATCCAAGTAAATCTTGAATAGTCATCAACACTAACAAAAACAAACCTACTTCCCCTTGTACTTCTTACTCTCATTGGACCACACAAATCCATGTGAATAAGTTGTAATGGTTTAGATATTCTTACTACTCCTTTTGCTTTGAAGGAGGACTTAACATGTTTACCTTTTCCACAAGGGCCACATAACCCTTCACTTTCATACCTCATGGAAGGTAGGCCTTCTACTAGATTTAAAGTGGTGCGTTGAGAAAATGGTGGCTTGCATGTCCTAAACGTTTATGTCAAAGAGTGGTGTGTCATTCTATACACTCAAGCAATTGAGTTTCTACTTCGAAATTTTATTTAGAGAGATCATGTAGACATTCTTGACTTGATTCCCTTGTAGTTGTGTATTTCCTATATTCACATTTTTTACAGCATAGTGAGTTTTGGTAAATTCAATAGTGTTTCTATTATCATAAAACTGTGATATAATCAACAAGTTGTGATTTAAACCTTTGATGTAAAGGACATTGTCTATGAAGTTTTGAAGTGTTAACCTAACCTTATCAAACCCGACAATCAAACCTTTGCCATTAGTACCAAAGGTAACACTTTCTCCATTTGAGACTTCTACTGAGATGAACAATGATTTAACTCCAGTCATATGGCGTGAGCACCCGTTGTCCAAATACCAGGTGCTACTCCTTCTCACCTAAGCTTGCATAGATGATTAGATTCTTGATTTAGGAACCCATCTTTCACTGGGTCCCTTATTTCTAGCATTCCATAGGTTTGGAGTGGGTAGAACAGTATAACCTGCTTTCTTAGCAACTGAAATGTTAGTTTCAAGAATCCTTTTCGATTTAGAATATTCATTCATAACATGTCCTTTACCACAAAGCATACAAATTTGATCACCAGGCAAGTCAATATACTTCTTTCTTTCCAAAGTTTTCTTCTAATGACCTCTCTAGGTGGCATACCAAGAACTCGCTTGTTTGGCTTGTCCAGTAATTTGGATAAGTTAATTTTACCTCCTGGAAAGCTAATAAAGACCTCACTGTATTTGTTTACTGTTGGCATGTTTAAGTTCAAATCACTACATTGTTTAGTGATAATTTTGGGTGAGATTCAATTTTTTCAGTGCTCAATTCCTTCACAAATCTTTACTTTATTTCAAGCTTACTGTATTGCAACGACTGGCCCTTAATGATGGACCATAACTCAGTAGTTTTTCTCTTAGCCTACTTAGCATCAAATTTAAGCAATTCCATCTGATGCATTAAGTTCATCGTTTTACTGCTTCAGTTTTTCCTCCTCAGTTGTAAGATCTACCAAATTTTCTTCAAGAGCATTTTTCTCATAGAGTAATTTTTCATGAGTTTCAATCAAGATAGTAAAAATTTCAATCACACTGTTCCTAGGAAAAATATATTTATGTCTCTTTTCAATGAATCAAAATCATTATTTATCTCATCATTTAGATCTTCTTCTTCATCTCTTATAGCCATCAAACAATTTTTGGTGTTGCTTTCTTCACCTCCTTCTTTTCCTTGTTTATCTTCACTTTCATAGTTGAACTCATCCCAGGTTTCACATGCTACCATCATGGCCTTTTTAACGTCAGCTTATGAAAATCTTGCCCTTCTTGCTTTTGGTGTGTCTGTCTTTCGAATAGCACAATCCTTTTAAAACATTGATTATACTTATCTTTGAAGTAAAACCTTTTGGTTTTGGTTTAGAAAATTTTCCCTTTGAAATTCATAGAAAGTTTAAGATATTTCTTGGTGAGAAAAACAAGATTATCCTCATCGACATGTGAAGGTTCTGGTTCGTCATCATGAACCGGTTCATCTCTGAGAGCCAGTCCTTTTCCTTTTTCTGCAGCTTCAATGGCATCCTAGCACTGTATAAGGTTCTCGTGGGTCAGCAGTGAGCCAATCAGGTCATCAATATTCATTTCATCTAGATTCTTGGGCTCTTGAATAGTAGTGACCTTTGGCTCCCCTAATCTAGGAAGGCTTCTCAAAATATTTCGAACTTAATTTTCTACAGAAATAGGTTGTCCTAGAGAATCTAGCTGATTAACAATATTAGTGAATCGTAAATACATTTGTGAGATAGATTCTTCCTTTTTCATGATAAAGAGCTCATACTTTTGATTCAAGAGGTCGATCTTGGAATGTTTTACCTGGTTTATTTCTTCGTATGTTACTTGTAATTTGTCCCATATCTCTTTGGCAGACTTGCAAGCTGATATATACGATTATACTCTTTTGCGGACAGTTCGCATATCAGCAATTTCTTCACTTTTGCATTCTTCTCCTGCTTGCCAAGATCATGTTGATCCCATTTGTCTTTAGCCTTTGGGACAGTTTCACCTTTATCATCCTTGTACTCAACTTTGAGTGGTCCACTTTTGATGATCTGGCATAGCTAAAATCCTCTGCTTGAATGTAAGTTTCCATGCAATCTTTCCAGTAAGAATAGTAGCTTCCATAGAAGAAGGGCGGCCTTTGAGATGAAAGACCCTCCTTTAAATCCTGTGAATAGTCTGATCTCCTTCTCTCGTGGTGGTTAGCATTTAAGAAGGTCAGGCTTTGATACCAATTGTTAATGTCCAGTCACAAAAATATTCAAGAGGGAAGGGGGGGGGGGGGGGGGGGTGAATTGAGTATTTCTAATTTTTTGAATTTCACTTAAATAGTTGCTTGTAATTCAAATGACTTGGTTCTCTTAAATGATTCAGTTCATGATTCATTTCAATTTCTATTTATGTAAATGATGATTAGTGCAGAAACATAAAAACACATAGTTTATACTCGTTCATCCCCAAATAAGTCAAGGATTTACATCCAGTGTAGAGGCACAACAATATACTTTAGCATCCCTAAGTATAATCTATCACCTCTAGCTTACTGACTCGACTACAAGACTCCAAACTTGTAAACCCTATTACAAGCCCATTCACCTAGTCTACCCTAAGACAAGGAGAACTACAATACACACACCTTTTGTGCTGTAGTAGCCTATATCAACCTAGGCCAAGGTTTCTCTACACAATAATCCACTTCAAACAATGACACAGAATGATGTATTGTTGATCAACATAGTTATGAGCACTTTAGAGAGTATACCTCTATCATATAATGCATCAAACCTCTTGATTGACCAAATTTGAATTTCATAAGAACACCTTGAAAAACCCTTTGCAATTTTTATACTTTGTGAATTGATACTCATCAGAACATTTTCGATTTTCCTAATTAGTGAAAACAAATTTTCATGGAAAGGCGAAGTCATGGAGAACGTGGCTAAATCAAAAACTGCTCTAGTAAAAAAATAGCCTAGCCACTATCCCACAAAAATAGGAACTTGTTCAAAGATCAATCGTTTTATTAAAACCCTATGACCCAACCTCGTTTAAAACATTCTGTAGAATAAAAGATAATTTACTGCGATAAATATCCAATTTAAAACATGGAAAATATTTTTTAAACCACTATCCGAAAAATCAGTATTCTGTTACAGGACTGTCACTATGACAAGAACCAGTCCTTAGTCAAGGTTAGGTTATTTTCGAAAATATGTTCAAGGTAATTCAAATTCTGTGTGCTCATTACTAAAACTAATAGATAAGAGTACCAACTTGTTTACAACACACTTTTACACTACTTGAGAGATTTACAGCTCCATCTTGTAGTCTTGGTGTATTTTTCTGGAGTTGTCATCTTTGGCTTGAAGTTTGCGTACTTCCTTGACATGGAATCTTGTATCCATCAGATTTCCCCAAGATTGTAAATTGCACCTGTATATCATCAAACTTGTAAATTATTACTGATCTACTGTTTATCATCATCAAAACATCACAAGGTTCAATAATAAGAAGTCAACCTCAAGTTTATGAGATCCCTTGGTGAAATTTGGGGTGCTAAGAGTACTGTAATAAGGGAATCAATGGATCTAGCAAAGATGTCACTCGCTTAATTATCTGGTGTGTTGCATACCTACAATATTAAAGTAGAGAAAAAGAAACAAATTGATGAGGCAAGAAAGAAGACACTGACCTTCAAAGCTCAAGAAACGATTATGAGATCAATGGTTCAGCAAGATACAATTAAGACTTCCTTAACTTATGAGCAATCTATTTCAAAAGAGCTTGCACTCATGGGAAAGAAGTTCAGAAAGCTTTTCAAAAAGAGAAACTTCAAGAAGAATGTTACAGCCAGGTTAAAAGAATCTAAGAAGGAAGCATGCTACGACTGTGGTAAACTTGTGCACTTTATTGCATAATATAGACGACCCCCAGGAGTCTATTGTACAGAAAAAGAAGAAATATTATAGCAATGGGAACTCAGGAAAAAACGAAAAAGAGCAAGGCCTATGCTCTAATGACCTAGAGTGAGGCAGATTCAGATGATCAAGAGACAATCCTAAATGCATAACCGTGTTTCATGGCCAGAAGTGAGGGCAACAACACGTCTTTGATCTCTCTATCTTTGATGCCTCTATTGAGCATTTGAAAGTCACTCTTTAAGAAACCTTAGAAAACTTTATTGTCCTAACCAAAGGGGAAAAAAACCCTGAGTTGATTGAAACTTTCAAAAAAAATTACAATCTAACATGTGAGGAAATTGAAAAGAAGTCAAATGACTTACTTGTGGCTGATAATGAACTCAACGAGTCAGATGAGAAAGTGAAATATCTCACAGAATTAGTGCATCAACTCACCAAAAGGAACGTTGAACTATAAAAGCAGATTGATGCATGAAATGGAAAGACCTTAGATCTTTAGAAAATTTTGATCATGTGTCAATCCTCTTATGATCCATCTAGATTGGGATAAAAGAGCTGGAATAAGAGGCTAAATGCTCAAAGTCTAAGAAAATCCCTCCAGTCAGCAAAGTTAAGCGTAAGAAGTCTCCTGTAAAATGCTACAAAAGGTAGTGTAGTAGAGTAAAATCTCTAATGCTCAATCAAAGAAGATTGAACCCTCTGCTATAAAAGCAAAGCATCAAGATGAAGCATAATATTTAGACAGTGGATGTTTAGGACATATAACTGGGAACAAAAGCTTGCTCAAGGAGTACAGAAAGAAAAAAGGTCCCCTAGTCATTTTTGGATGAGGTAAGGTAGGTAAGACTATAGGTTATGAAACCCTTAGTATAGATTCCCTAATCTTTAGAGATGTGCCTTGTGTAAAGGGACTAGAACATAATCTGTTATCCGTAAGATAGTAATGTGATAAAGATTATGAAGTTTCTTTTACACATGGCACATGTGAAGTAAAGTATAAATCAACCAAAGAAGTCAAACTAGTAGGCTGCAGAATAGGAAATATTTATGAAGTAGACTTCAATATGTCTCAGTCTGCACAAATCACTTGTTTTTATACAAATAAATCTGAGGACATAAACTGGTTGTGACATAAGAGACTAGCTCACTTAACCTTCAAGACCGTAATAAGACTTTCCTCCAATAACTTGACGAGGGGCTTATCTCAAATCAAGTTATAAAAGGATAAAATGTGCAAATCCTATACGAAGACTAGCTTTAAGCCTATGAACTCAACTGAATGCACTAGAGTTCTTGAATACCTCCACATAGATCTGTTTAGACCAGTAAAGGTGGAAAGCATAAGTATGAAGAATATACTCTAGTCATTGTTGATGATTACTCAAGATGCACTTGGGTAATATTTCATTATAAGAAGAGTGAAACTTGCAGTTAGTTGATTAGATTTTTAAGATAGGTTCAGAATGAAAAGGGAATTAGTGTGATTGTCATTAGGAGTGATCATGGCATAAATTTTGACCAATCTGGTATGAAAAAATACTATGATAATCATGGAATTATACATAATTTCTCTACACCTAGAACACCACAACAAAATGGTATAGCTGAGAGAAAAATAAAAACATTGATAGAAGTAGCCTGGACTATGTTATTAGATGTAGTTTTGCTCAAAAGCTACTGGGTTGAGGCAGTAAATACTGCACATTATGTCCTAAATAGCTATCTTATACATGAACTACATAAGAAAACCACCTAAGAGTTGTAAAAAGGAAATAAACCTAGGGTCAAGTACTTTCACGCATTTAGATGCAAATGCTACATTTAAGCAATGATAAATAACACCTAGGAAAATTTGACCCTAAGTCAAATGAATGAATCTTTTAAGGATACTCTACCATAAGAAAATCTTGTAGAGTATACGATAAGAGAACAGGACTAGTAGAGGAGTCAATACATATTTCCTTTGATGAAGCTGTTAGCTCTTCTCTTGCTACTAACGTCTTTGATGATGAATATTCTTGTATACATGATGAATAGATTGCAGACCAAGACTCAGACCATGCAGTAAAAGATGAGCCATCTGTACCCAATGTAGAAGAGAAAGAACTACAACATAAAAAGAATCAACTGCAGCCCATCAATAACTCAAGGAGATAATGATTGATGAAAAAGGTGGATAAAGATGCACACTCTGGATGTAAACATTGGAGATAAAGATATCCCTCTATAGACCAAAAGAGGAATAGTAAGAGAATGTCTGTTTGCATGCTACATCTCAGAAATAGAACCAAAGACTATCAAGCAGGCCCTAAGTGATTCCAACTGGATAGATGTTGTATAAGAGGAGTTGAACGAGTTTCAAAAAATAAAGTGTTGTATTTGGTCTCAAGACCAAAGGATTATCTAGTGGTAGGCTACAAGTGGGTCATCAGAAACAAGGCTATTGTTGATCGACTTGAAGATTTAATAGCGTTCCTTGCCTATGCTGCACATCAAGGATTCAAAGTTTTTCAAATGAAAGTGAAAACTGTATTTCTAAATGAAAAGCGTCAAGAAGAAGTCTATGTTGAGACACCACCAGGCTTTGAGTACTATGAACATCCTAATAAGGTATACAGGTTAGACAAAGCCCTATATGGACTAAAACAAGTTTGAAGGGCATGATATTAAACTCTCTCGACCTTTGTTTGTGACAATGACTTTCAAAGAGGGAAGGTAGATACTATTTTATTTCTTAAGAAACATAAATATCATACACTCTTGGTGCAAATATATGTTGTTGATATTATTTTTTGATGCACTAATGACAAATTGTGTAAAAGGTTTGCTGTACTAATGAAATCTAAATTTTAAATGATCTTAATGGGAGAATTGAAATACTTTATTGGACTTTAAGTACAACGAATGAGGAGCGATATATTCATAAACTAAGCCATATATTTGACAAATGATGTAAAGAATTTTGGATGAGAAACCCTATGAGCTCTATTGTAAAGATAGATAAAGATGAGAGTGGTAAACCAATTAACCAAATTCCATACAGAGAAATCATGGGGTCACTATTATACCTTATTGCTTGAAAACCAGATATCTTATGTGCTGTGTGTGTTTGTGCTAGGTGCCAATTTGATCCCAAAGAGTCCAACTATAATACAGTCAAGAGAATCCTGAGCTATCTCAAAAGAACTCCTCATCTGGGTATATGGTATCCAAAGGAATCAGATTTTACATTGATAGGTTATTCAGATGGAGACTTTGCAGGATGTACAGTTGATAGAAAGAGCACAAGTGGAACAAAGTTAATGTTTAAGTGCAAGACTTGTGTCATAGTTTAGCAAAAAGGAAACAACTATTTCTACCTCTACTCGAGAAGTAGAGTTTATTGTAGCAAGGGGCTGTGCTACATGGATTTTATGGATGAAATCCCAACTTGAAGACAGTGGATTTCAGTTTTCAAAAATATCAATCTTTTGTGACAACACGTCTGTAATGACTATTTTAGAAAATTCTGGTTTTTTTTTTCATTCAAGGACCAAAGACAATGATCTAAGATATCACTTTATCAGGGATCATGTGTAAAAATATCATATTAAATTAGAATATATTGTAGATATTTTAACAAAGTCTCTTGATGATAGCAAAGTTACCTAATTTATGGGTGAACTCAGTATGATTAATTTAAATGAATAAGTCAAAAAAATGCTTTATTATTGTATTGCATGGTGAGACACAGACTACCATTCAAACCCCCCTACTATATTTTTATTGTTGGAAACAAACAACTATTAAAGTGTGCTGTGACACAATTTTTGTAACGAAAAATGACTATTTTCAAGAAATGATATGCACCGAATGATTTTCGAAGATTTACAACGAGAACTCTTGAAATTTATAAATACCGAAGTACTTTGAAACCTAAAGACTCTTTAATACTCTCTCTCTCTCTCTCTCTCTCTCTTTCTCTAAGTACTCATACTCTTACATTGTCTCTACTACAAATCCTAGTTCTTAAATTTCTCAAACTCTCTCTCTCTTCAAAGTCTAAACCTTCTTGAACAAATTGCTTGTGAAAATGACCAAAACTGAATCTAACTCTCCCTCATCCTCATAGAAGACCAAGATCCAATTGAGTCCATCAAAGAATGTGTGAGTATTTTATTGAGAAATATGGTGATAAAGAAGAAAGTGAAAATTAATGTGAATATTCTTGTGATATTGTTAATGGTAATGTTTTGAAAAATTCATTACAAAAATTGATTAACTCAATTGCCTCTTATTCAATTTGTTTTCAAGAAGACATCTCTAGAATTGCAAAATTGAGAGGACAAGTCGATCAACTTACTCTTGAAATGAGACAATTGAAAAATGTAGTTTCCAATGAAATGTTAAATGAATGTGATCATCATAAAAAATCAATAGAATTCCATTTAAGTAAGTAAAACTGGTGATGAAACATTGGAAGTAGAGAGTTTTGAACAAAAAGTACCACAAGATGAGTTGGAAGAAGAGAACTTAGAGCTCAGATGTAATAAAGTGTAAGAAAAAGATTTTGAACTTGACTATGATGAAATTGATGATGTAAACAATATGAATGAAATCTATTTTGACCAATTTATTACGCTTCATGATTTTGAAGAATTAAAAAAGTATTTATATTCTTATGATGAAATTGAGCAAATAGATTCTATGTTTGAAATGTCTAATATCCTTGAGCATGAATTAATGTTTTTTTTCGAATGTTCCTTCACAAGAAATTGAAAATGAACAATCTTATTCTGATTTTTTTATAGTGAAAATCTGTTTATTGTTGATGTTATTCTAGGCCATAAGGATGATTTTGTAATGTTGCGTTTTATTTTATTTTCTTATGTATCAAAGTATCTTAGAAATATTATTTGGGCATTCATATTAAATCATTTCGAGAAATTAAGATTATTGAGAAATATCAAATGTAAAAAGAAGAAGGTTTAAACTTGACTTTTGTAACACTATAAATAACCTTTAAGAGTCTAACTATAGGCTCTAAACCAAGAATTTCTTGGATGACAACCCAAGCTTTTTCATTTTTACTTAGGTTTAATGAGTTAGTTTAGTTTTTACCTTAGGTATTTGTTTTATTTTTAATAGATTCGTTGGTGCGATTTAATTTTCAAAAATTACTTGAACAGTTCATGAATTATGTATCTTTAGTGTTTGCAATGAGTTTTATCCGTGATATATTGTTTCAAAATTTTTAGGATTTAAAATCCCTTATTTCTAGACTATAATGACCATTACAAGGCCTTGTAATGATCGTTACTGCCTTTCCAAAGCCATTGTTGAGCACCCAACTAGTGTAACGATCATTACAAGGGTACAAGGGGTGTAACGATCATTACATGTCTAAAATCATGAATCAACCCAAGTTTTCGTCAAAATAATCACAAACTCATGCCCAGAGGTCCCAAATTCCAATTCTCTCAATCAAAAGCCATCCAACCACTCTAAATCATTCCAAATCACCCCCTACTTCATCAAATTTCAATCGATAAAGTCAAAAACTTGCATCAAGCCACCACCATCGCCCATGTGATTTAGATGTATGCCAGTCCGAAATTACCATGTCTATGTACTTAGGGACTAAGTATGGATTATGCTGGGGGTGCGTATCTATCTTTGTATTTCATTTTCGGTTTCATGTCTAGTCAGTTTAGTCCTTTACATTCCGAGTTCGAGTTATTTTATCAGTTTGAATATGTTATTTCCTATTTCTAATTTTTTGAGTCGTTGTGTGAAACTCTTTTCATTTCTAGTTATGTTTATATTTCGTAATATTTTAGTCACCTTTCTCATAATTGTTTTTTAAAAAAACGTTTAAGATTAATTACTTAAAGTGCATAAAATTAATTAAAATAAATTGAATTCAATAAAATTAATAAAAAAATTTGATTAGTTAATTAAAAAATATGTGAATTTTAAAATTTTCATGAAATCATCAAAATCATCAAAATTTAAATCAACTCATAATTCTAAACCTATGAAGATTTTTACGCTTATTTACACTCTAGACGCATTCTAAACCTAGGTAATGACCATTACAAGACCTATAATGATCATCACAGTGACAAACTGCTTCTAAATTTTGAGGATTCTGATTATAATGACCGTTACGGAGGGTGTAACGATTGTTACAGGCCTGAAGTTTACTAAAAATATCATTTTTCTGTTTCGAATTCCGTCCTGATCGATGATATACCTTATATATCCCTTATATTATCAGAAAACACTTGAAATGGCATCATTTGTATCCTTAAAATGGTCTCAAATCATCTTCTATGTGTCATTTAAATTTTATGGATTACCCACGCTCAAAATAGCCTTAAACGCATCGGTTTTGCTCAAAAACGTCTCCAAACATCTTCGAGCATCATCATCATCATCATCTAATGCACTTGAACATCATCAGAAATCATACAAATCATCATCCAGGAATGATAGATGTTGTCTGAATGGATGCATGTTGTTTTGAAAGGATGATGTAAAATTAGAGATATGTTCTCATTGTGGGGCATCTCAATATTTCCCGATTACTCATAAATTGTAGCGGTTGAAAACAAAGCTGAGGCGATATCTTGGCATTCTACTCATCAGAGCTATAAAGATGTGATGTCGCATCAATTCGAAAGTGAAGCTTGGAAGCACATGGATAGAGAGTTTCCTTGTTCTCTGTAAAACCAAGGAATGTACGCTTGGGTTTTATGTAGTGATGGATTTTCTCCGTTTAGCAAGCCTGGATAAAAAATACTCATGTTGACCTGTGATGAGGACACCACATTATCTTCCCACAAGGATGTGCATGAAGATCGAAGTCATGATGTTGTCCATGATTATTCTAGGACCTAAAAGTTTGAAATAAAATTCGAACTTTACTACCAACCATTGAATGAAGAATTAACGCACTTGTAGAATGTGAGTGAGCTTACATAAGATCTTTACAAGAGGCATACTTTACAGATGAGGACAGCTTTGTTGTCGACTGTCATTGACTTTTCTACATATGGAAAATTATCTGGATAGAGCATGGCTAGAAGATTAGCATGCCCATACTATATGGTGCATACAAAGTCCTTCACTTTACCGTATGATCATCCTTTTAGAACAAACAACGGAGGCTTTTGATAGAATAAGAGTGATTATGATGATCTTTTTCCTCTATATGATGATGAGAAATATGTGCTCGTGTGTTGTCCTCATCTCCGGAAAATTTTCATGTCACTCATAATTGGAGCAACTGTAGCATTTTTTGGCAACTATCATATTGGAGCAAACTACTAATGAGACACAATCTTGATAAAATGAATATCGAAAAAATATATGTTTGGTAATTTGTTCGTTATTATCATGGATGTGAAGGGTAAAACAAAAGACATAGCTGCAGGTAGAAAAGAATCAAACTGTATTGTAAGTGGCCAAAGTTGTATTTGAAAAATACGAGAAATAGAACAGGGGTCGAGCAAATAGTAATGCCTAAGACTCCTTATGTGATGAAAGAAGAAGCAAGAAAGATGTTGTGTGAATGGATCAAGGAGCTAAAATTTACTAATGGATATGCATCCAACCTCAGGTGTTGTGTTCAATGACAAGGAATCGTATCTTAAGGGATTAAAGAGTCATGATTGTCATGTCATCATGCAAAGTTTGCTTGTAGTTGCTTTGAAGGAGTTATTTGGATCTAACCATATGTGAAATGTTGTCATTAAGTTGAGCCAATGGTTTAGAGATTTATGTTGTAATAGTGTTCATTGGGAAGATATAGAGGCTAGAAAAACATATCTCTGAGATTCTCCACAAGTTAGAGAGATTATTTCCTCGGCTTTCTTCAACTGTGTGAAGCACTTATCCTTGCATCTCCCTCATGAATAGAAAACTGTTGGACTCATGCATTACAGATGGATATATCTTTTTGAAAGGTAAAAGTTATTCCTAATAGAGGAATTTTTAATGTAGAACAACCATGAGCAGTTTCTTAAATATCGAAATTATGTTTTTTAGGTTTTTGTTTCATTTGAAATGATAATTGACAACAAAGCACACGTTGAGGGATTTATCTGTGAGGCATATTCTAATGTCGTAGTCAATCCTTATTATCGAGTCGTTGCCACGAACGCCTGCATTATAGATAGATGTATCCCTTTGAAAGGTAAAAGTTATTCCTAATAGAGGAATTTTTAAAGTACAACAACACGAGTAGTTTCTTAAATACCGAAATTATGATTCCATTTTTGGTTTCAGTTTTAGAGAAAATTGATTGGCCACGAAATTCTAAAGTGATGGATTGCCAAAAAGGAAGGTGGACCTTGATAGTATAGATAGTATTATCAAATTAAACTTTTCTTTATGGTACTATATGCAGCCCCACTTCAAGGATGCAACGTTTTCGTTCAACTTCAAATACGACACATAGCCCCATAACCTTTCCCAGCTAGGCAACTGATCAGGACCCATTGTCCACAAGTCCAACACGTAGTGACAGTGTTGCTCCGATATCATTAGTACTAACCTGAATTAAGTTTTAAACTACAAAACGACTTGACTTAAGTTTTTTGGACGAAATTTCATTAAAGGAGGTAGTGATATAATAATTCAAAACTTTAATAATGAATTTTAATCAATGAATATATTTGTACGGGTTGGTTAAATTATAATTTAATGAGTCGCAGTGAGAAAAAGTCGAGACACTGATAGATGAACGATGAAAATCGATATATTTAATTTAAGTTTATCGATTAAGTATTATTAACAAAAATATTTTTAGAGATTGGTCCTTAAATAGACTTAACGAAATAATTAATGCAATTAGGAACACTTATGTGTAATAATTATTTTCAAATAATATAAAAACCGAAATTATGAGAGCTCTCAAATTAAAATAATAGACTCCTTGTAGATAGATGGGTAAGAATTGATACAATGGGCACTATTGATTCAAAGATTAAGGTAAAACCCTAATATCTCTCCCTCTCTTTTTTCCCCGAACCGCCGACTCTGTCTCTCCCCTTTCCCTCCGCTCG
>LIEC01011818.1:0-32509 GCA_001925005.1 Drosera capensis
CAGACATTCAGTATGCAGTATGTGTCTGTGTAAGATATCAATCTGATCCTAAGGAATCTCACTACACTATAGTAAAGAGAATATTAAGATATCTCAAAGGAACTCTAAATCTTGGTGTATGGTATCCTAAGGATTCAGATTTTACACTAATAGGCAATTCAGATGCAGACTTTGCAGAATGTACAGTTGACAGAAACAGCACAAATAGATCATGTCAATTCATTGGAGTAAGGTTAATATCATGGTTCAGCAAGAAGCAGATTACTGTGTGTACTTCTACTGCAGAAGCCGAATATATTGCTGCTGGAAGCTGTACTACACAAATATTATGGATGAGGTCACAACTTGCAAACTATGATACAACACTCTCTAAAACTTTTATATTTTGTGACAATACGTCTACAATGGCTATTTCAGAAAATCGAGTCTTTCATTCAAGAAACAAGCACATTGATGCCAGGTATCATTTTATCAGGGATCATGTGCAGAAAGATCATATTAAATTAGAATACATTCCAACAGAAAGGAAAATTGCAGACATTTTAACAAAAACCTCTTGATGAAAACAAGTTCATTCAATTTCGAGGAGAATTGGTTATACTTGATTTACAACAATAAAATTGGCCCAAAATTCTTTACCGCTCTACTCCATGTGTAGAATGCAGACTAGCATCATTCATGAAAAATGCAGACTAGCTCTACTGCTCTACTGCACCCCTGCTTAGTCAATAAAGTTGAGTGCAGACTAGAATCAATAGTGCTATACTGCATCTATTTTAAGAAACAAAATCAGTTTTTAAACGTTAAATAACTGCTTTCCTAAAATAACACATAACGGTTAATTAATGACTGTTACTATGTAACGGCTAGAAAAAGCACTGACAACAGTTATATTTCTTAAACAAGTATAAAAACTGTAGATTTCTAATTAGAAAAATCACTTTACTCTCTCTTTCTAAAACGCTCAAACTCTCTCTCTCTAAACTCTCGAGCGCTCTACTGCACGAAGTCGAAACCCTAAGTTCTTGAAAAATACTTCAATTTGATTTCCAAAACATCGCAATTCTTTTCAATCTTTTTAAAATTGCCAACACACCATCAAGCTCGGCAAAGAAAAGCTAGAAATCCTCTGAATCTCAGAGGAGTTCTTCAAGAAGAATTGAAATTCAAACAAGCGTTGTGTTTGACTTCAATTCAATCCGTGATGAGCAAGAAGAAGTCATAGATATAGAAGACTTGATCGAAGAGGCTGGACTCAAGCCTCTGTGTGAACGAACAAGCACGATATATGATGATGAAGTTCAGGACTTTATCAAGAAGGCACAAGTTGCAAATAGTCTCCAACAAATCACTTTCACCTCTACTGCAAGAAGAATAACCATCCCGGTGAACTTTGATGACCATGCACAATGTTTCAATCTCCGAAATGAAGATACAAGGATCATTCCATCAGAAGTGGTCGAGCTGGGACGACAAGCTATGCTAAGTTAAGACAAATGGAATGAGGGGATAAGTACCATTAAGAAATTCTTATCCAAAGAACACAAACTGCTTGCTGACATCGTGAAGAAAGCTGTTCTCTCCAGAGAAGTCAGCAAGGACAAAATAACCTCCGATCAACAGGAGATTATGTGTGCCCTCGTTACAAAAACAAGAGTAAGCTCGGTGAGTTTACTCATGTATCAACTTGCGAGATCGGTGAGGGCAAGACTACCATTATTCGGAAGAATAATAATTATCCTTCTCAAACAGAAGATGAAGCTCTCAAATAAAGAAGGAAGGCCATGGAACTAATCCAAACAAATCAACGTCAAAAAGATAGGAAAAGCATCCTAAGGACTCACAAAGAAGCCTGCAGCCCAGCCACAGAAGCTGTTGGAAGTGTAGACCAGACAAAAGACCAAGCAAACCACTGTAGTAGTGCAGACTACTGCAGTATAGACCCGATCTGCAAAGAAGCAGACCAAGAAGAAGCCATCCCAACAGAAGTTGACGAAACCAAAGGCTACAAGGAGGAAAATCATTGTACATACCTTCGATGAGGAAACAATATCCGACAGACCTTTTGTAGATCAAATCATAATCAATGAAGAAGAAACCCAGTCTGCAATAGTGCAGACTGAGGAAGTCATTGATAAGTCTACAGTACTACAGACTAGGTTGATAACTGAGCCGTCTTCATAAAAAATACCACCAAAAGAACCAGAGGTTACAGCCCTTCATGATGCAAATATAGCAATTCAATTCCTCAAGGCAGGAGCAGGTGAAGACTTAAAGACTCTGATCTTGGAAGCCAAGATCAAAGTTATAGATTCCCAGCTACTTGCAGAAAGGACTCGAGCCAAGATGAAGAAGAAGATTGAAAGCAACAAATTGATTCAGGCGTTTGTATCATAACACAATCTAGCTATCAAGAGGCCAAGAACAACACCAACACCAACACCCTTACCAATTCAAAAGGCGCCAGCAAGGACTATAAGAAGAATTACACGGTCAACTAGATCAAAGCTAATTCCTCAAGGACCCAAAACACTATATCAGATCAATCCAGACAAATCTGATGACATAACTGGAATGACCTAAGGGGAGATTCATCAACTGGTTGAACTCTAAAGAAGGAAGTAAGGAGATCAACAAGACCTAAGGAGCCTCATTTCCTCATCAATAGAGCACTTGAGTTCAAGGACTCTACGCTGAAGACAAGAAGACTCAGACATGCTCTCCTAAGGCACGTTGAGTTTGTCAACACTCCAGAAATTGAAGCAGAACTCAAGAAAATCCTTGAGAAACACATCAAAGCTGCCACTGAGGAGGTCTATGAATACCTCTCTAGACCTGATCTGGGAGAACATCAACCAGTAGGTGACAATGGAAATGATCCTGGAGGAGATCAACCTCAACAAGACCCTCATGATGATGAAGATGATATCATAGATCAAGTAGCTACTGAAGGAGAGCAAATACAGCAGACTAAAGCAGAAAAACCTGAAGAACTTCCTGCAGTATAGGAGATTTATGCAGCAGAGGAAGTTGCGGAAGATACGTCTGCAGTTGAAATAGATGTTCCTTCAATTGAAGAGCCAATGGAAGAAGCACCACCAACTATAGCTGAGCAATCTAAAACAACTCCTGCAAATGAGGTTATTGCAGACAATACAACTGTTGTTAAGGGAGGTACTTCTCTAGCTATCACTTCAGCCGAACCATTTACACTTCAAATAGAAGAAGAAGGTCATTCAGAGTCCCTAGCTGACGAATCTGTTGCTGAAACACCATTGATCATCGCTCTTGTAGTAGGAGAACCATTTGATAAGCATGCAGACGAGCGGCAAGTCACTCAACAATGGACAGAAGAATCTCCTGATTTTGCAGAAAACATACTTGCAGATGAGGTTACATCCGTCGAAGTCCCAACACATGCAAACGAGTTCATTACCCCTGCAGATGAGACAACTGATGCACACGAGGCCACTTTGGTTATAGTAGAGGCACATCAAACAACTCCATCTAAAGACATTGAACACATAGTCTTTACTCCACCATCTACTTTTGGTTTAGCTCAAATGGAACCACATGTACCCTCTGCAGTTCTAGAGGCTATATACAGTGATACCTTAGCTGCCAAAATGACTCCAACAGCCATTAAAGACCTAAAGAAAGCCTTTGAAAAACATGAAGTTGAAGTCCTATCTGTCCAACCACATGAGCAAGGTGAAAGAACTCCCTCTTCAACCTCAGAAGACACAACACAATACCGACTGCGTCAACTTGATCAAGAGATTTATGGAATGCACTCATGGATCAGAGATGCCTTTCATAATCTCCTAGAAGCCTTGGAGGCAATTAGAGCAGACCTTGCAGCAGAAAAGGAACTCATAAAATCAATATTTAACAACTTTGGAGAGACTCTAAACAATCTAGCAGCCGGAGTCATTGGTGAGATGAAGAAAAATAGATCAGTGAATCTTCACAATCAAAGAATCCACACCTCAAATTTCAAAAAATTCAAGGAGCAGTAGTATGCTTCACTACGCAAGCTCAATGCCACAATGCAGACCACCAAGCACCAGATTGATGAGCATATGCACATCAATGACATCAAAATTGGTCTTCTTGAAACCAAATTGCAGGTTGTTCAGAAAAATATCTTCTTGTCAGAACGGCTCTTGAAACACTAACCTCTGCCCTCGATACTAACAAAAGGGGGGAGAAACAATCTGCAGACGAGGGAGAGCAGACCCGGGGGGAGAAATCTACTTCGGTCAAAAGGAAAAGCTCCTCTAAACAGGGGAAGGAGCCGAAGAGGTCTAAGTATCATAGGGAAAGACATTGAACGCATCAGAGAAGATTAACGGAAAGACATTGAAAACGCAGCAGAGAAAGTGAAGAGGAAAGAAGATATAAGCACAGCAAAGGAAAAGAGTATAAAAGGTAATACAAAGTTTGATCTCTTAATCTTAATATGCAAGTATCAAGGTTCAACAAAATGTACAAAGTTTGTAAGAAATTCGAAAACTTATTGTCTTATATAGTTTTTTTATTAGCATCAATTTAGGGAGAGATTGATAGGAATGTGCAATCCCTCCATTTGTATAGAAATTGATGTAACAAAACTTAGATGTATTAGTTATAATGTAGTTAGTGTGTTTATGCTAGAAGTCAAGTAGATAGTTGCAGTCTAGGTCAGATGCCAGTGAGCAGACGGGTGTAGATGTATAAGGATCATGCAGGCCATCAGATGTAGACTACTACAAAGGACTTTGGATAAAAAACTAGTGCATTCATAAGCAACAAAAGAACTCAAAGGCTTCAAGATGAAGGACTGAGCTTGCAGACGAGGACCAACATTGCAAGGCATAAGCTGAGTCAGATATGAGTGCAGAGAAGGGTTGCAATAGAGACTGGGTGCAGACTAGGGTTGTAGTATGGGATGCAGACTAGGATTTTGATAGAGACTATGTGCACACCAAGAGTTACAGCAGACTGGACTGCAGTAGAGGTGATTCTCAAGGTAGGGTCAGAGGTATGAAGTCTGTCAAGCAAGGATTTGAGTTAAAGTAGCAACGACATGGATTCTGTTGTAGTGGACTGCCAGCATCAGGAACGAGATAGTGGAGGACATGACTGGACTGCCAGAAAGAGTGCATTGTCTACAAAGATTCGTTCCTTTAGCCTTTAAAAGGGAACCGATGAGGCTTAGTGATTAGAGCTGAAAAACATAGATTAAAAAGCAAAGAGTGCAAAGCAATTTGGCAATTCAAAGATTACTCAAGAAAGCTAAGTCGTGAAGATATAGTCGAAAGTGTCACTAGTCTGCAGAAGAATAAAATCTTATAGTAGAGTTCAGAGTTCAGATAGAGCAATAGTCTGCACAAAACAAGTATTCTGCAGAAAAAGACCATTAAAGTCTTATAAAACCTATTCACCCCCCTTCTAGGTTGAAACTCGAACCTTACACATTCTCCCATTAAACTCATTTGAAATTTGGATTTCATTAATGTAGTAAATCTGTCACAGAGTTTATTATTGGTGCAACCAAATATAATGTCATCAACATAAATCTGCACTAACAATATATATTCTTTATGTTTTCTAAGGAATAAGGTGATGTCTACCTTCCCTCTCTGAAATTTATTTTCACACGGAAAAATTGAGAGAGTTTTATTCAAGCTCTAAAGACATGGTATTCCTATGTCTTTAGAGCTTGAATAAAACTCTCTCAATTTTTCTATGTGAAAATATGTCTTTAGAGCTTGTATCAGTCCATACAATGCCTTGTCTAACCTGTAAACATGTCTTGGATGTTCAAAGTCTTCAAAACCAGAAGATTATTCAACATAAACCTCCTCTTGTAGTTCTCTATTCACAAAGGCACTTTTCACATCCATCTGGTAGACTTTGAATACTTGATATACAACATAGGAAATGAACATCCTTATAACTTTCAGTCTTGCAACAGAGGCAAAGGTCTCATCAAAATCGATTCCCTCTTCTTGTGAGTAACCTTTTGTAACTAGCTTTGCTTTGTTTTTTATGGCTATTTCATTTTCATCAGTTTTGTTTCTGAACACCCACTTGTAGCAATAACTGGATAATTTTTGGGTTTTGAGTTAGATACCATACTCTGTTTCTTTGAAACTCTTTAATTCTTCTTGCATGGCATCAACCTAGTTTAGATCGCTTATGGCTTCATTTGTTATCTTTGGTTCCATTTTTTATGTGAAGCATGCAGATAGGCATTCTCTAGTTGTTGCTCTTCTAGTCTACACATGTGCATCCTTATCTCCAATGATGGCATTCTGTATGTGTGCCTTGATCAATCTTCTTTTGTCTTTTTTATCAGTTGTGTGTTCCAGTTGTTGTTACATGATAGAATGTTTTAGCTCTGCTGCATAACAATTTCCTTCATTATGTGGAGGCGATTCTTCCTTTTCTACACCTTTAAGACCTTCGTTTGCATCATGTTCATCATTTATGCTCGCACATTCGTCATCAAAGATATTAGCATCATGTATGGATACTTTAGATTCATCAAAAGACACATGAACTGACTCCTCAACTATCTGAGTTCTGACATTATATACCCTAAAAGCTTTACTAGTTGTGGAGTATCCTAAGAAAGATCCCTCGTCTATCTTGGGATCAAATTTTCCTAGATGATTTTTTATTATTAGTATGCATATAGCATTTACATCTAAAGACATGAAAGTATTTGATATTTGGTGTCTTTTCTTTCGATAATTCATAAGGAATGTTTTTATGTAGCTTATGTATAATGCATATATTTTGAATATAGCGTGTAGTGTTTACTCCTTCTGCCCAGAAAGTCTTGGTAAGTTTGCATCAACAAGCATTGTCCTAGTTGGTTCTATAAGTGTCCTGTTTTTCCATTCTACTACATCATTTTTTTGAGGTGTTTTAGGTGCTGAGAAATTGTGTTTTATCTCATGATCATTGCAGTAGACATCTACTCTTGTTTGATCAAATTCAGTAGCATGATCACTTCTGATTGTAATTATTTCAATGCCTTTCTCGTTTTGAACATACCTAAGAAATCTAGTTAGTAGATTGCAAGTTTTACTATTTTTGTGTAAGAATATTACCCATGTGTATGCTAAATAATCATCTACTATTAATAGGGTGTACTTCTTTCTATTAAAGTTCTCTACCTCTATTGGACCAAAAAGATCTATGTGTAATAACTCTAGAATTCTACGAGATTTTGATGAATTTAGAAGTTTAAAGCTTACTTTTTTCTGATTACCTTCTTGACATGGTATGTACAATTTATCTTTTCTCAATTTTATTTGAGGAAGATCTCTCACTGGATTTTGTGAGGATAATCTATATATAGTTTTGAAATTTATGTGACCTAATCTTTTGTGCCATAGCCAGTTTATGTGTTCAGCACATTTTGTATAAAAACATATTATTTGATGTGACTGAGATGCGTCAAAGTCTAATGTATAAATGTTTCCCTTTCTGGTTCCTATCGATTTGAGTTTTTCTGTGACTTTGCCTCTTACTTCGCATGAATCATGATAAATGAGATATCATAGTTTTTATCATACAGCTGACTAATGGAAATCAAGTTATGTTCTAAGGCTTTGACGTAAGGTACATCTCTAAAAATTAAGGAACATGTATCAAGTGTTCTATATCCCTTGGTTTTACCTGTCTTTCCTCCTCCAAAGATTACTAGAAATCTCTATTCCTTTCTATAATCCTTAAAGATTCTTTTATTTCAAGTCATATGTTCAAAATATCCACTGTCCAGATACTATATTTCATCCTGTTGTTCCTACCATAGAACAATGAAAACTTGTACATGATACCCACTCATATGGGTTCTTACTTGTTAGTCTTGGGAATCTACACTTGAATTATTTTCTTGTGTGAGTTCCAATATTCGAATGACTTGTGACCAAGTTTGCCACAAATGTAGTAGTCGGCCCTTGGTCCGGTTGCCCTAGGTGGTTTGTTGATGTTTCTTCACCTCTTTTTCTATATTAAGTAGTGTAGATAGGTTTCTCATGAGGTTTTCTTCATGCAGTATAGGAAGTTTTGTTCCATACTGAGCAGTTTGGTGCATACTGAGGTATGTATGACTTTTTCTTGACTTCAATCCTATGGTTCTAGACCTTCTGCACCTTGTTGTGTTTTATACTACCTCGTGAGAGTGTCCTACTTAGGGATTTAACCTTTTGGATTTGAGCAGTAAAGATTTTAATATTCTGTACTTTTTGTGCAGTAGAGGCTTATCCTTCTGTAGAACTTTTGGAGAGGTCTGCTTTACCTTTTTCTGACTCGTAATGACATTATCATTCACTTTTAAATGTGAGAGATTATTCAACCAGTCCTTGTAACCTAAGCCGATTTTATCATATGAGGATTGACCCATGTTAAGCATTTTCTGTAAGTTCAGGATCATTCCATTCCATATATCTATTTGTCTTTGAAGCTCATTATTCCTCAATATGAGTGTTTCTGCTAATGTATTGAGAAACTTTATTTTTTCATCTTATTTCTTTAGCTCATCCTGAGCCTTGGTTAGGTTACTCTTGATCTCTTTGAGATTTGTAATCAGCTCGAGATTCTCTTTATTTTCCCTTAGAGGGAAATAAAGATTTCATAGGTTTCTTGAAATGTTTTCTTCAATTCATCTAAAGTGACATCTGAGTTAGAAAATCAAATTGCTGTTGCTTTTCTTCATCTTTTGCCATGAGGCAGAGCTGAGTAATTGAGATCATTTCTTCATCATGAGAGTCTATCTCACACCAAGTCTTAATAGCATAGGTTTTGCTATTTTCTTTTCTACAAAGGTTCCCTTTGCTGTATTACTTTTTGTACCTTTGTGCAGAAGGTTCCTGTGTAGGTCGCCTGCATTGTACAGCAAAGTGACCTGGTTTTCCGCAGTAATATCAGACTTCTTTCTTTACTTTTTTTACTTTTATAGGGAGATTTTTTCTGATATTTTTCTTTTTGAACAATTTTTTGTACTTCTTATCTATTAGTGTAAGTTCTTCTCATATAATTTGTTTACTTGGAGATGAGGTATCGCTTGCTTCTTCCTCTGATATAGTGAGTAGATAAAACCGAGGAATCATTGTTTATAATTATACATAATAGATAATACTTGAAAATTCTGTTGAAGGTGCTAATTTTACAAAATTTCATCTTTTAATTACCTAAATTATATATCATACCTAGATGTGACAAATGAGTTGGGTTTGACAATCGAATTAATCAAAATGATAATCAAATTGGAAAAAATAATGAATTAAATATGAATAATTTGTACATAAACCACAATATCTTATTAGATTTAACTAGATCTATTCTTAACTAATTACATGGATGATAACTAAAATATATACATGTGAGAAAGATAACGAATTACGGATTGAGTGTGGATGCTCATGGATTGGTCATAATGGATAAGATAATTTTATTCATGGATTAAAAAAAAAACTCAATACTTATGGATCCCAAATCTTGACTCAATATCCAATCATTTTGTAAATTTTATCAGATCTAATTAAATCGTATTTTACATAATCTAATGGGTGTGATTTAATATGACGTACCATGTGCTTTATATGATTACATTAATAATGGAGCAAGCTGGTGAAAAAGGGAACGAAAGATGTGGACGGTAAATGAAGAGCCAGATCATGGAGTTTGTAGGGTGGAGAGGGTGAAGACGATCAAATCCATATCTCCATGATCAAGACATGACCATCTCCTGATCTTCCCCGACACCACGTATAATAAATGTGACTTGTCTATTCACTGTCTATTCACTCGGAACAAAAGGTAGATATAAAGTGATCATCAAGTGAATGATAATATCATTAATGTAACGTAGATTATTCCTTTAGTCTGATATTTTTTAGTTTTAAATTAAATAAAATATTTTTTTTTATAAATTTAAAATAAAAGAAATATTTTTATTTTTTATAATATTTTATCATAAAAAATATCAAATCAATCTCATGTATTATAATACATCCACTAACTGCTCTCATAATTATTATAGTAAATTTCACTATCATAAAAAAAAATATTTACTCTTCACCAAAATCCACCCAAATTCAACACTCTTACAAATTTCCTTGTCGAGTTAAAATATTTCGATTAATTTGAGATGGAGAAAATATAATTATTTAATTTGGATCATCCTAAATTAGATGTTATTCCCTTCAACCCAGAAAGGATGCAACGGATTGGCGTATCAATGTAAAATTTGATATCCATACAACGACGATCAAATATATATTTTTATAAATTTATCGTGAAATATCAATGGTGGGATAAGTAGGATATTTCGACCTAATACATGCTATGAGACGATCAGACGTGATTTGATATGAAAACAAGATCTATATTCATATGTATAGATTAATACAATATACGTATATATTACATCGTTTTCGGGACGGAGGGAGTATTATTTCTTTCTTGATAACCTTTAAAACATTAAAAAAAAACATACTTCAACCGTCCCAAAAACATTACACTATTTTGATCGGATACGCATGACGATAGAAGGTTTTACATATATTATAGTACGATCAAATATTATTTTTAAAAAAATATCATGAAATATTAATAATAATAAACGTTACGTAGTTTAACTGTGAGGTAAGAGAAAATTTAAATTGTACCGTTTAAATTAATAAAGATATTCATATCAGATATAGTAAATTTTTCTCTCTACTTTTAGTATTCAATTTACTCCATACATCCCATTTATATCCCATTATACTTATAAAAAAAATACAATATGTCACAGTATTACTCTTCAATTGAAGAGTTATTGTTTATTTTTTCTCGTTTTATAGCTTTTTATACACACTATAACTTATTTTTTCAATATCACATCATTATTTTTCTCAACTACATATTCTACTTTTTATTCATAAGTATATCTTATTTTATCGTATCTAATATAAATGCTCTAACGAAACTGCGCAAATTACATGTTGAATAGTATAATGGGAGAGAAACATTGCAAAAATTATAGGATAAATACCGCCCATCAACCGCTACTCACAACTACCGTCGCTCGATTAACCATCGATCGTCAACCGTCAGTTGACACTCACTTGACCAACGACTAACTATCTTTCGTCGACTTCTTATTAATCCTTTTTTTAACAAACATAGTTTGTAACAAAGTAGGATAAATAACTAATCTCAATATAAATAATGAAAGGATTAATAATCCCTTTATTATTTATCCTTTCTTATCCAATCCCTGAACAAACGAGGGCTAAGACTATTTATAAAGAGGTTGTCGCAATCACTTTTTTACCTTCATTTTTTTTAATAACGTCAAAAAAGAAATTTTTTTTGGAGGCGGCGATTTGCAACCAACAAAAATCGCAAATCACTTAAAATCAGTTTTTCTTGTGTTAGGAGACGATTTCTTATGTCACTTGAATCTGGTTTATTTTTTTAAGACGTATGTTAAATAATTTGAAAATTTTGGATTGTTCACATTGTATTATATTTCTTAATCAAGTTGTAACTTTTTTTGTCTAAGCTTCACATTAATTTTCATAAAAAATATTATAAAAATATAATTTCAGCTTCACTAATTGATGAGAATCATCTTCTCAGGAAACGATTTTTGTTAGACAGAAATCGCCTCCTGAGTAAGGGATTTTTTTAAAAAACAATAAACTCCTCATGTGAAATTGATTTTTTCTTTGATGTTGAGAAAAATTTGAAGTTCAAATTGGTGCTTCTAGACTTTATCCATGCATCACAAATACATGAAAGCAAAAACAATGTTAACTATCCCTTTCGTGGAAATAGTGGCAATAAGGGAGATGGACTCTTTGGAAAAGATACAAACCGAACTAATGACACCGGATGAACGTATGAGTCTGCTGTGAATGCTTTGCTCGCCTTTGGAGATCTTTCATGGTTTTGGATTTTGCCTTGATCGTCATGATCATTGATTGACTTCAATTTTCTGACCGCTTGCCTTGGCTTGGCTTGGTTTGGTGGGGATAAGACGACATTATCACTTCATCGATTTCGCACTCTAGGCCTTTTTTTTCTTGTTCTTTTTTTTTCTTTTGGAAACCGCACTCCAAGCGCTTTTTTTTTTTTCTTTTTTAGGTTTTTTCGCGAAAAAAACATAAAATGGTTGTAGTCTTCTGGAAACGATTCTTTAATGGACTATGTTATCCATCCTTGACCGTTCATAATTTACACTATTAACTGATTCTTTTAACCTATTTCCTTGATGCTAAAACAACTTCAATATATAATCTGTTGAAAGGGATATTAGTGATATTTAGATTTCTGCTAAGTGCATCTGCTGTCCCATTCTCCTCCGAGGGATTTGTCGAATTTGGAATTCAGTGAATCCTTTAATAATATCTATGACAACATCTCTGTATCTAGACAACTCTGCTCTGACTTCTCATCTTTCAGATATTTGCTCCATAACTAGTTGACAATCGGAGCAAACATGAAGCCGAGTTATACCTTCATCTCTTGCTATGTCCAGTGCCATGATCCAAGCTTCGTATTCCGTCATATTGTTAGTTGCTTTGAATTGGAGTTGCATCGAGCGTGGGAGTTCCCATCCGTCTGGGGATCGTTGTAACACCCCTTCCCCAGCACCTCGGATGGAAGAAGATCCATCAGTATATGCAGTCCACTTGAGTTCTTCAGAATTTTTCTGTATGTCTTCTTCAAATGATGGTAACTCGAGACTGAAGCTACACTCGGCTAAAAAATCTAGTGGGCTTGAGCCTTTATTGTCAATCTCGATTCATAAGTGATCCCAAACTCGCTTAATTCAACAACCGACTTAATTAACCTCCCTGAGGTTTCCGCTTTATGCAATACTTATTTGAGTGGTTGGCCGGTCACTACCATGATAGGATGAGCTTGAAAATAAGGACAGAATTTTTGAGCTGCGATGATTAGGGCTAAAGTCATCTTTTCAATCTTGGAATTACTTGTTTCTGTTGAGTTGTGGAGTCTGATTTGGGCTTCGCTGTTGAATGGGTTTTGTTTTTTGCCCCAAGTTGGGTGATGGGCTTTTGGCCCAAGTTGGGTGTTTGGTTATAAATACCATGTAATTGTAAACCCTAATTATGAGAGTGAAATTCCTTGTGTTGGTGCGGCCGTGGATTAGGTCAAATTGACTGAACCACGTTAAATCTCTGTGTTCATCGTTTCGTTTTATTGTCTTACAATTGCTTGTGTGCGTTTGAGATCTCGATCAATACCCCAACAACTGTTATCAGAGCAAGGTTCAAGATCGAGATCGAAGAATTCCGGCGTGAATAGTACCTGCAGGGGAATAGCGTTCCGGCAACGAACAGTGTTCCGGCTGGTGAATAGTGTTCCGGCGACAAAAGTGTTCCGGCGGGTGAACAGTTCGGCGGTGAAGAGTGTTTCACATGACGCTGTCATTTTTCCTCATCGATTCCTTAACAAAGCTTAAGGTTTTCTCAGACGAGTGGGAGCAATGACAGAAGACGGTAAAGTGAAGATCGACAAGTTCGATGGAAATGATTTCGGTTTTTGGAAGATGCAGATCGAAGATTATCTGTATCAGAAGAAGTTGTACCTTCCTCTGGCGGAGAAGAAGCCGGATGCGATGGACGAGGTAGAATGGAACTTGCTGGATCGGCAACCTCTCGGCGTTGTTAGATTGACGCTGGCGAAGAACGTTGCGTACAACATCGTGAACGAGAAGACAACGTATGGTTTGATACAGGCGCTATCAAACATGTACGAGAAGCCATCTGCATCAAACAAGATATTTCTGATTCGTCAACTGGTTAATACGAAGATGCGAGAGGGTGCGTGTGTTACAGATCATGTGAATGAGTTCAACTCTATACTGTCGAGATTGACGTCAGTACAAGTTGTCTTTGATGATGAAATACAAGCACTATTGTTGTTATCTTCGTTGCCTGATAGTTGGTCAGGAACGGTGACTGCAGTAGCCAGCACGTCAGGAACTACGAAATTGACGTTCAATGGAATCAGGGATTTGATTCTAAATGAGGATATTCGTAGGAGGAACTTTGGAGAAACTGCAGGTTCTCTGTTGAGTACAGATAGCAGAGGTAGAAAGTCTGAGAAAGAGCAGAGTTCAGGACGTTGCAGGTCGAAGTCCAAGAAGCGAGGGCAGTCCAAACCTCGCAAGGATACAATTTGCCGGAATTGTCAGAAGAAGGGGCATTTCAGTAGGCAGTGCACAGCTCCGAAGGAAATGAAGCCGGACACCTCAGTAAATGTAGCACATGAAGATGTAGATGATGCACTGATTTGCTGTGTTGAGTGCCCGATTGAATCCTGGATCATGGATTCTGGTGCTTCATTTCACGCATCTCCTTGCAGGGATGCAATGCAGAATTTCAGAGCAGGAAATTTTGGCAAAGTACGTCTAGCAGATGACGAGACCCTAGACATCACAGGAATGGGAGATATCAATCTCAGAACATCGGCTGGTACAGTATGGACCTTGAAGGATGTGAGATACATTCCAGGACTCAAGAGAATATTGATCTCTGTGGGCATGTTGGATGCTCAAGGATATCGGGTCATATTTGGAGATAGCCAGTGGAAGGTGGTGAAGGGAAATCTGGTGATTGCTCGTGGCCGGAAGTAGGGTACTCTATACATGGTAGAGTTATCCACAAATGAAGCAAACTCGGTTGGTGATGATGCTGGTCATTGTTCTACTCTGTGGCACCAAAGGCTTAGGCATATGAGTGAGAAAGGTATGAAGATGCTAGTTTCGAAGGGGAAAATTCCAGAATTGAAGGAAGTAAAAGTTGGTTTCTGCGAACCATGTGTGTTCGGGAAGCAGAAGAGAGTCACTTTTGCATTGTCAGGGAGGACACCCAAGGCAAAGAAGCTGGAGCTTGTTCATACAGATGTGTACGGACCAACATCAGTCCCATCATTGGGAGGATCGCGCTACTATGTCACCTTCATAGATGATTCCACTAGAAAGGTATGGGTTTACTTTATGAAGCATAAATCTGAAGTATTCAATACCTTTAGAAAGTGGAAAGTTACTGGACTGAAGATCAAATGTTTGAAGTCTGACAACGGTGGTGAATACAGTAGTAGTGAGTTTACTGATTACTGTGCTGAGAATGGAATTACAATGTTAAAAACTATTCCTGAGACACCTCAGCAGAATGGCGTTGCTGAAAGGATGAACAGGACCTTGAATGAGAGGGCAAAGAGTATGAGGATCCATGCAGGGTTGCCAAAGACATTCTGGGCAGATGCAGTGAGCACAGCAGCATACCTCATTAATCGTGGACCCTCGGTTCCCATGGGGTTCAAGATTCCTGAGGAGGAGTGGCGAGGGAAGGAGGTATCTTTCTCTCATTTGAAAATTTTTTGCTGCGTTACTTATGTGCGTGTTAAAGATGCTGACAGGGACAAACTTGATCCAAAAGCAAGGAAGTGTACTTTCATTGGCTATGGTGCAGATGATATGGGGTATCGTTTCTGGGCTGATCAGAATAGAAAGATCATTAGAAGCAGAGATGTCACATTCAATGAAAGCACTATGTACAAGGACATGTTTGCAAGTGATGCTGACGGCACAAAGAAACCACCAGAGAAAAAGAAGGCAGAACTGGAAGATATCACAGAAACAGATCTTGCTGGGAGCAGTGGGAGCTCAGGTGACAGAACAGGTGAAGAGACAGTTCCAGTCACACCAGAAGTGAGAAGATCCAGCAGAACCATTAGGCCTCCTCAGAGATACTCTCCGTCAGCGAATTACCTGCTGTTGACTGACAATGGAGAACGTCAGTGTTATCATGAGGCATTGCAGTCGAATGATTCTGCTCAATGGGGGTTAGCTATGCAGGAGGAGATGAACTCTCTTGAGAAGAATCATACTTGGTTCTTGACTACCTTACTAGCAGGAAAGAAGGCTTTGCAGAACAAGTGGGTGTTCAAGATCAAAGAAGAACATGATGGCAGGAAGAGATACAAAGAAAGGCTAGTGGTGAAGGGTTTTGAGCAGAAAAGAGGTATTGACTATAATGAGATATTTTCTCCTGTAGTCAAGATGACCACCATTAGACTTGTTTTGAGTATTGTTAGTGCAGAAGACTTACATCTAGAGCAGCTAGATGTTAAGACAGCGTTCTTGCATGGTGATCTTGATGAGGACATCTACATGGTGCAGCCAGAGGGTTATCAGATAGCTGGGAAGGAGAACTTGGTCTGTAAATTGACCAAGAGTCTGTATGGTCTAAAGCAAGCGCCAAGACAGTGCTATCTGAAGTTTGATAATTTTATGAGCAGGTGTGGGTACAGGAAGAGTGACTTGGAGACACTTTGGTTCATCCTACATCATATTATTGTTGTGATGACATGTTAGTTGCAGGTTCTGACATGGATGAAATCAATAGATTGAAGAAACAGTTATCCGAGGAGTTCGAGATGAAGGATCTGGGTGCCTCAAAGCAGATTTTGGGCATGAGTATCAGCAGGAACAGATCTGAAGGCTCTCTAATATTATCCCAAGAGAAGTATATTGGGAAAGTGTTAGAAAGGTTCAGCATGCAGGATGCCAAGGCCACATGTACACCTTTAGGGGCTCACTTCAATCTCACAATGAAGCAGTCACCTAAGACGGATAAAGACAAAGCACAAATGGCTAGAGTTCCTTATGCATCTGCAGTTGGGAGCTTGATGTATGCAATGGTATGCACAAGACCAGACATTGCTCATGCAGTGGGAGTAATCAGCAGGTTCATGTCTAATCCAGGGAGGAAGCATTGGGAAGCAGCCAAGAGGCTGTTACGCTACTTGAAAGGTACTTCCAAAACTTCATTACGTTTCAGCAAGAATGATGTCGTTTTGGAAGTTTATTCTGATGCTGATTTGGGAGGCTGTTCGGACACGAGGAAGAGCACCACGGGATTTGTTTTCACAGTGGGAGGCACAACAGTTAGTTGGATGTCTCGACTCCAGAAGAGTGTTGCACTTTCAACCACAGAAGCAGAGTACATGGCTCTTTCAGAAGCAGGGAAGGAAATGATTTGGTTGAAAAACCTTCTTGAGGAGTTGGGCAGGAAACAAGATGACAGTGTCCTTTATAGCGACAGTCAGAGTGCGATTCATCTCGCGAAGAATCCTGTGTTTCATGCGAAGACAAAGCATATCCAGTTGAGGTATCACTTCATCAGAGGGTTGATAAGTGATGGCACTTTATCACTGAGGAAGATCCTTGGGTCAAAGAATCCTGCAGACATGTTGACCAAGGGAGTTACTACAGAGAACTTGAAGCTATGCATAGCTTCAACTGGCCTTCATGATTGATTGTTGAGAAGGCGCCGCACTATCCTGGAGGAGTTGCAGTTTTGGGTTTGCTAGAGTTGCATTGGAGTGCAGTTGATGTGATCAGTCTCCAAGTGGGAGATTGTTGAGTTGTGGAGTCTGATTTGGGCTTCGTTGTTGAATGAGTTTTGTTTTTTGGCCCAAGTTGGGTGATGGGCTTTTGGCCCAAGTTGGGTGTTTGGTTATAAATACCCTGTAATTGTAAACCCTAATTATGAGAGTAAAATTCCTTGTGTTGGTGCGGCCGTGGATTAGGTCAAATTGATTGAACCACGTTAAATCTCTGTGTTCATCGTTTCACTTTATTGTCTTACAATTACTTGTGTGCGTTTGAGATCTCGATCAATACCCCAACAGTTTCTGCACCATGTAGTGCCTTGCTAACAATGTAAAATTGTTTATGGGTCTTATTCTCCACTCGAACGAGGACTGCCGAGACAGTTTCTTCAGATGATGTCAAGTAAAGGTAAATCTTCTCTCCTTCGAGCAGTTTGATCAATAAAGGAATTTCTTTCAGATATATGCCTTTAAATCATCAAATGTTGCCTAGCACTTTGGAATCCATTCCAAACTCGAGTTTGCCCCCTCAAACCTTTGAAGAAAGACAAAGTTTCTTCAACTCCTTTGGACATAAATCTCCCCAATGCCAGTAAACATCCTATTAACTTTTAAACATCTTTCTTACTTCTCGGAGGTCCCATCTTTAGAATTGCTTCCACCTTATTATGCACACATGGTGGGAATGAATTTCATATTATATTTTCGAAGTAGGCTAAAAGTCTCTTCCAAGTCGGCGGGATGATCTTGAGCTTTTATATACTTACACTATAAAAAAAACTGCATCATTTTGCTATGGAAAAATCTGTTCCAACAACTAGCATCCAAAACCATGATTCTCCTACGGATCGATTGCAAATTTAAAAATAATTGCGATGGTTTGATTTTTTCATCGCAATTTATTGTTTTAAAATATTATTTTATTCTGTGAGAGGTTCCGTCATAAATAGTTATTTAAATAATTTCTTAATAATAATTATGTAAATGAAAATAATGTAGCTTGTGACGAAATCCGTTGAAGAATAATTAATTTTGTTTAATTATATTTTGCGAAGGATTCCATCGTAGAATTTTTTTAAAAAAAATATAATTGAAAATTGAAAAACTCACTAAATACATATACCTCTTTAACGAATACAAATTTTAATCAAATCCATAAAAAATGCAAATCAAAATCGTATACAATACAAATATAACATAAATATGTATATAATACAACAAAATGTCAATGACCGGTTAATCCGAGATATCGCTCCTTCTGAGGTTAGGAATCATGGTCTAAACCCGGAGAAATTCTCGCCATATCAATACCACCCTCTACTTGACAGGTGGAGTCGGGGTTCGCGCCCATCTGCCTCATCAAGAAGGCAATCTGGGTCTGCATCCGCTCTATAGCCTACTGTTAGGTTAGAATCTGCTGTTGTAGCGACTGATGCTCTTAGAGAGATATTCTAGAACCACTAGGAGATTGTGACTGCGACCTAAACATAGCAGACAGTTGGCTCTTCGAGTAGAACTGGCTCACAGCCGACCCAATCCTGTAGATCCTTTCCTTCTACTACTTTGCGACCTCAATGTATGTCTGGAAAGTGGTCGTTGAAAGTTGTTGCATGGATGCCTCCGGATCCATAGACGAGTCGGCCTGTGACTCCGTATGTTGAGCGCATCACTCTAAAAATGAATACCGCGAATTTCATAATAACGAGTTTCATAAACAATTTCTACAAATTAAGAAATAATAGCTTATTAACTATATATATGAGAAGGACTAAAAATATGAACATAAAAAAATATGAAAAATTCAACTTAAACACAACCAGAAAAATCCAAACATATGATCCTAGACAACGGAGGGAACCTCTCCAAAATTCATCCATGGCTCCTCTAGCTACATCACCATGGTGAAACCTACAGACATACATTTATATATATAATATTGATATTAGGAAACATGGAAAGAAAGAAAACATGAAAGAAAATCATTTATTCGAAATGAAAAAAATTATTTTATCAATGGGTATTAGGATGTAAGGGACTGCTAAGATTAGGATCTGTCCCGTGAGATCCACGAGAATGTCTACTACCACCTCTAGATGGCGCTCATACGTTAGATAAGCTTGGAGATGGCTGAGAAGCCTCGGCTGGCTCTGGAAATTGATCTTCAAATCCTGGGTCGGCATCATGATGTCGAACTGGCTTGCATCAGAATGTGCTGCTCTTGAAGTGATCTCATTTCCAGGATAGGAAACTCGATCTTGACGCTCCATGAAAGGCTCCATGTCTCCCTCTACATCGAGAAGAAGCTGACATCCGAAACAATAACAGAAATTTTAGCACAAAATATTTTAAATGAAATTATTATTGCAAGTGTAAAATTAGGATGTTCAAACCATATTTTGAAAAAAAAAATTTACGCTACCAAAACCTTTATTCATATTATTCATATTTCTCTCAATTTCATATTTTGAAATTGAGAGAAATTGGAGTAATCACTGTGGATTACATCCAAACCGATCGGAACCTGGCAGATCCTTTTACCAAGGGTGACGCACGAAGGCTAATCTTTGAAGCATCTGAGGTAATGGGATTGAGGCCTATTATGTAGCTACCGACAGTGGCAATCGGGATGATTTTTAGATGAATTCAACCTACTTTTGCTTAACATTTTGATGAAATATATATGAAACATGATTATTTTTACATCTCATATGAAAATTTATTGTTTGTATAAATTGAGAATCTTTCTTGATAAAAAGAATAAAAATATGGATCAAATTGCATACAGTATCGTGGCACACTATCATTGGAATTTCAAGCATGCATAATTGTCTTATACAAATTGTTGTATACTACTCATGCATCATTACCTCTACAAGTTATTGACCACTTCTGCGCCATTAAAATATAATTCATCTCAATCAAAAATCAAGCGCAATGATTCTTCAATGGGACATCAGACGCAGCCAACTACGACTGTAAACGTAGCAGCCATCGCCAATTCACACACCAAACAACTGACATCCACCGCCGAAATCCAAGACCACCGCCAAACTCAACAAAACAAGGGATAAATTCAACCACAGATTTTGACCATAGATTTCGATTAGCTGTGTTCTGAATTTTCAAAACTGATGTGCTGAAATCCATGTATAAAAGGAGACATGTATTGGGAGCTTAAGGGGAGATAGATAGATACATACACATAGAGAGATATACGGACATATACTGTAATACATAGTGTTCTCTATACCAAAGCAATCGAGCGCGGCTGAGGAGAGGTGCGACGAAGTTGAAGCTACGGGTGAGAGGCGAGGAAGCTGCTGCTCCGACGAGAAGAGGCGAAGCATGGCGGCTGCGGTGCACAAGGTAGTGCAACTAGGCGAGGTGGTGGCTTGGTTGTTTGGAGGAAAAAGAGAGGAGGAAGTAAAGAAAAGAGAAGGAGAGACGGCGACCGTTTGCAGGAAAGGGAAGAGGAGGAAAGATTAGGGTTTTGAAGGGAATTGGGCTTAAAACCCATTAAACTTTAGCCCAATTTCATTTAACCCAATTTCATTCGATCCAACTATATTGTTCTAGAGAAAATATTAATGGTTTCAGGAAATTCTGTTGTTACATGAAAATATAAATCACAATAATAATAATATTACATTGATGTAAATTTATAACCTAAGCCTTAGCCACTTTTCACTCATTTCTATTAAATCGACATTAATTAGATAATCACCAAACATTTCGTTGTCTAGATAAAGTAAGGATAACATAATTTTAGTAATTATTTATACAATCTCTGTGGGTTCTACCAGTGCATTTACTGTCAAGTTTTTGGCGTCGTTGTCGGGGATTGTGGTTTAAACAATATTGAAATTCTTATTTCTCGCTTTAATCTTGAATTTATTTATTTTTTTCTTGCATTTTTCTGTTGGAAAAAAAAAACAACAAAAGAAAAATATTCACCTGTATGCTTAGTGGACGACCGAAGGGTAAAAAATTTATTAGCCTTCAATCTGAAATTGAAGAAATTTTGCATAGACCGAAAATGGAAGAAAAAAATAATATGAGGAGAACAATGGGTGATTTTGTAACGCCACAAGTGGGTTGTGTTAGATCTAGTATAATGAGGACGGCAATTCAAGCTAACAATTTTGAAATTAAGTCTTAAGATATACAAATGATTCAACAATCTTACTCATTTGGACGTTCCCCATTAGAAAACCCCAATGCCCATATCGCTAGCTTTTTGGAGTTATGCGATACCTTTAATATAATTGTGTTTCTGATGATGTAATTAGATTAAGGCTCTTTCCATTTTCACTAAGAGATAGGGCAAAATCATGGTTGCAATCACTTCCACCAAATTCTATCACAACTTGGGAAGACATTTTTGACTAAATTTTATCTCCCCAGCAAAACTGCGAAGATGCGTCACGAAATATCAAGCTTTGTACAATCTGATTTGGAATCTTTATATGAAGCTTGGGAAAGATTTAGGGAATTATTAAGACAATGCCCACACCATGGACTTCCACTTTGGATGCAAATTCAAACATTTTATAATGGATTAGTGCCCTCTAGTCGTGCCACCATAGATAATGCTGCTGGAGGTGCGCTAATGAGAAAAATACCAGAAGAAAGCTATGAGTTAATTGATGAAATTGCCACAAATAGCTTTCAATGGAACAATGAGTGATACCAAGCAAAGAAAGTAGCTGAAATTAAGGAAATAGATTCCCTAGCATGTATAACTGCATATCTTAGAACTTTAAATAAAAAGATTGATAACATTGGTGCTCAAGTGATGCAAGTGAAGACAAAGAGCTGTGATTTATGTGGAATAATGGGGCATATGAGTTCCACATGTCAAGTTGGGCAACAAATTCGCTTGTTCTTCACGAGAAGAGGCGAATTATGTTGGCAACTATCCAAAACAAAATCCTTATTCAAGCACCTATAATCCTGGATAGAGGGATCATCCAAATTTCTTCTGGAGTAACCAAGCAGTTAGGCAGCAGCCTCCAAGATTCGCACCTTAAGAGAAAAAGTCCAACCTTGAGAAATTAATGACCAATTTATAAATACATATGAATCTCGTTTTAACAATATAGAAGCATCGGTAAGAAATTTAGAGGTTCAGATGGGACAATTAACAAACATGGTCTCCGGACGAATGCATGGTACATTGCCCAGTGACACTGAAAAAAATCCTAAGGAGCATGTCAAAACTATTACATTGAGAAATGGTTAGGAAATTGGTGAACAGGAGGATAAATCAAACGAAGTTGAAAAAGAAGGGATCACAACTGAGATGCTGAATTGAGACAACTCCGATCATAAAGAGAAGAAATCTCTGCCTTTTGTTATTCCAGCTCTTTTTCCTTTGGCATTAAAAAAAATCAAAATTAGATAAACAATTTGCAAAATTTTTAGATGTGTTCAAGAAATTGCATATTAACATACCTTTTGTAGAAGCTTTACAATAGATGCCAAGTTATGCAAAAATTTTGAAGAAAATATTGAGCAACAAGAGAAAATTAGAGGAGCATGAAACGGTGAACCTCAGTGAAAAATGCTCTCCCATTGTTCATAACAAATTACCACCAAAGCTGAAAGATCCAGGGAGTTTTTCTATTCCTTGCACCAATGGTCCTATTCAATTCGGTAAGGTACTCTGTGATTTAGGAGTAAGTATTAATCTGATGCCTACCACTGTTTTTAAACGATTAGGATTAGGTGAACCAACACCTACTACAATATCTTTACAACCTGCGGATAGATCGACTAAATATCCAAGAGGTATCGTAGAGGATGTGTTAGTCAAGGTGGATAAATTCATTTTTCCAGCTGATTTTATTGTCTTGGACATAGATGAAGATGTTAATGTGCCATTAATTTTAGGACGACCATTTCTTGCTACTGGAAAAACATTAATTGATGTTCACGATGGTAAACTGATACTTAGAGTTGAAGAGGAGCAAGTCACGTTTAATAAGGCAATGAAGCATTCCAGTGATGTTTCTACGTGTTTTAGAATTGATAACTGTGACTCTTTGGCTTTAAAGTTTTTTCAGGAACATTTAGTTAAAGATCCAGTAGAAGCTTACCTAGTCAACTCCAACAAACATGATGTTGACAATGAAGGAATCAAGGAGGTAGTTCAAGGCTTGGAGATTAATCCATCGTTTCCAAGGAGTTTTAAACCAAAATTTGAAACTCTCGAGAGATGAAGAATTTCTCCTCCCAAACCATCTATTGAAGAACCTCCAACTCTTGAACTCAAACCTTTACCTTCTCATTTAAAATATGTTTATTTGGATAATTGTAAATTATTACCAATAATCATTTCCTCTGATTTGACAGATTTAATGGAAAAAAAATTACTACAGATTTTAAGGGAGCATAAGCAGACCTTTGCATGGAAGATAGCCGATATAAAGGGGATTGCACCATCTATGTGCATGCACAAAATTCTCATGGAAGAACGCTATCGACCACTTGTCCAACCACAGAGAAGACTGAATCCAATGATGCAAGAGGTTATAAAAAATGAGGTGATCAAACTCCTTGATGTAGGTATTATATATTCTATTTCTGATAGCACTTGGGTTATCATAAATTTAAATTTTATTACACAGTTCGAGGTATTTTTCCCAAATAAACTTAAACATAATATCATATAATATAAAATCATTATATTTTCCATGTTCTCGTCTCGAATTCACGATCTATGGAACACTTTTTCCCCCAAATTTTTCCGAAGTGAATTGCGAAGTACTTATTTCTACAACGGATTCGTGATTTGACGACGAAATCTGTCGCATGAACTTCATTCACTATTAAAATTTTTAAATAAATTTTTCCTATACATCATTCCGACGGATGTTGACTTTCCGTTGCAAACTTTTTTTTCTCTTATACCCATAATTTTGTGTGAAATGGATCTGTCGCGATCAATAATATTCTGCGACGAGAATAAGCCATCGTTTTTTTATGCCGTAGGAAAAAAAAGCCTTTTTTGTAGTGTTGGGCTTTATCTTTAAGAGGGGTTGAAAGACTTTGTTGACAAGTCTCTGATATGTAGCCCTGTATTCTTCAATCCGAAAGGCATCATATTATAACAGTATGTACCTTGCTCAATTATGAAGGAGGTATTCTCTTGATCTTCTTTTACCATGAAGATCTTGTTGTATCCTAAAAATACATCATTATTAAGGATAAGAGGATAATAATTCATATACCTAAGTTGAATCGACTAGTTGATCCATTCGCGATAGAGGATAACAATCTTTAGGACAAGTCTTATTAAGGTCGGTAAAATCAACATATATTCTCCACTTTGCATTAGCTTTCTTCAATATTATCAAGTTTGTCAACCATTTAGGATAGTTTACTTCTCGAATGAAATTAGCACTAAGAAGTTTCTCCACTTCCACTCCTATGGCCTGATTCCTTTCTAGAGGAAACTGCCTTCTCTTCTATTTGATTGGCTTCATATCTGGATCGATCGATAGTCGATGCTATATTACTTAGGGATCAATACCTGACATATTGGAAGTCTTTCAGATGAACATATCTGAATTTTTCTAGAGGAAATCAATCAACTCGGACCTAGTTTGTCCTTGAAGTAGAGCACCGATTTTGACATATTCGAAGGTGTCTCCGGGTTGCAATGGATTTCTATCAACTCTTCTACTGGTTCTGTGTCCTTCTTTTCTTCTCTAGTGATAGGAATATACAATCCCTGCACTTGTATAAAAATTGATGAACAAAACGTAGGAGTAGCAACCATGATGTTGTTACTTTGCTTAGGCTAGAAACCTTGTAGGTAACTGCAGTTTGGGTTAGATGCTAGAGAGCAGACGACCGCAGATGAAGAGCATTATGTGGGCCACCGGGTATATACTATTAAAGAGGATTTTGACTAAGCAACTAAGATATGCATGGACAACAAAAGATCTGCAAATTCTTCAGGTTCTAGGAATGGAATTACAGACGAGCACCAACACAACAATGCATGAAGTGCATCAGATCTGAGTGTAGATGAGATTGCAGTAGAGACTGGGTGTAGACGAAGTCTCACAGTACTGAGTGCAGATTAAGGTGCAGCAGAGATAGTTGTTAAGATTGGGTTAGAGAGTTGAGGTTCTATCAAATCAAAAATTTGAGGTTCAAAATGTGACAGTACGAAGACGTGAAGTAGGTGAGCTGTCAACATCAGTTCATGCACACAAGCTGTCACATAAGATACTGTACAAAAATCACGGGTTCATTCCCTCGGTCTATAAAAGAGGATCGTTGATGCTCAGTGAAGGGAACTATTGAATGGTCGATAAAAGTGCAAGTTAGCAAACAATCTAAGACTTAAAGTCACTCAATTGAACAAAACAAAGAAGAACACTAAAGAGAGTTCACTAGTCTGCATAGAAGAACAAAACTTACAGCAGAGTCCAATTGTAAGATCTGTGTAAAGATATGAGTTCTTAACCTTTTTGATAAGTTATTCAGCTTGTAAAAAGGAGTTATCTTGTAAGCCATAAACAAGAAGATAGTGAACTCATCTCTTGGCTTGACTAAACTGGTCATCAAGAGAAGACTATACTAAGCTCTCGATTATCAATTGATAACGAGTGTTTAAACAAGTATAAATATTATGTTCTTTACTTGCTTTCATTGCATGATATATTTAAAACTATTAGAAATTGATTACAACACCTAAACAGAGACAAACTTTGACAGTTTAAGTCTCCGCTACATACTATCCCATTAGTCTACATGGAACAGCAGTGTTCAAAATTAATAAAACAGCTGCATAAACAAAAATACATCAAATCAACCTATTCACCTTCCCCCCCCCCCCCCCCCTCTAAGGGTAATCTTTGGATCTAATAATTGGAATTAGAGCCTGACTTTCCAGACCTAATAGTTTTTGGAAAGAAAAGATCATTCTTTTAATCTGTAAAGAAGTTACTAATAGTTTGTTTTTGTAAAGAGAATATTGCTCCACCAAAGCTACATAAATATCCCAACAGCGGAGAGCCACCAACATATTCATTCGACAAGTTCAATGATTGAAAGCTGAGGATGCTTGCACACTTGGATTCCACAGATGAAAGGATGCAAGACATCATCACTGATGGACCGTACATACCAATGATGGCAGATCCAATTCATGCAAGTAATGAAGTAAAAAAGCAAGTCACTTTGGACAAGGAAGGATTGGGATCTGGTACTGATGGATAGAAGAGCAAGAAATCAGATATTCAAAGCTTTGGACGATGACAAGTTTGAGATAGTGGTTCACACGACCACTTCAAAAGAAGCATGGGATGCTCTACTCCTCATAAATAAAGGAATCAATGAAATGAGAGAAAACAAGAAAGATGTTTTGATGTAGGAGTACAACTGGGTCTCAATGAGGTCTGATGAGAACCTAACCAGTTTCTATAAAAGGTTTAACATACTCATCAATAATCTCAAGATTTTGGGGAAGACTTTTTTTAATAAGGAAGTCAACCTAAAGTTCATGAGATCACTCACCAGTAAGAAAAAGACAGAGCAGACCTCTGCAAAAAACTTGCAGAAGGATAATACCTTTACTGTACAAGGTGTGCAGAAGGACAAAAGCTATACTCCACAGTCAGTGCAGAAGAGTAAGATCTCTACTTCTTAAACCCAGAGGGTTAAAGTCTGGAGTAGACCATCAGTACAAACTGATGTAGAGTACCATAAGATGCAGAAGGTCAGGAATCCTAAGAAAAGGATCAACGAAAGACCTTATGAACTTCAGCATGCACCTAACTACTTAGTGTGGAACAACATATTCAAGACAACATGGAGAATACCATACTTGAGGCACACCTGCTCTTGCCAAATATAGCAAAACAAAAATAGAGAAACTCAAGCAGGCCACCCAGAGCTGTAAGACCAAAGTCTATTGTTACGCCTGTGATAAGCTTGGCCACAAGTCCATTGAATATTGGAACTCATACAAGAAAAGAATTCAAGTGTGGATTCCAAAGACTAATAAATAAGGACCCATATGAGTGGCTACTATGTACGAGCTCTCTATGTTTTAAATGTAGGAAAAACGGGGTAGAATATGGTATCTTGGTAGTGGATGCTTAGGACACATGACTAGAAACAAAAACATTCTTAAGGACATGTTTGATCAAATATTTATGTAGTAGATTTTAACTCATCACAATCAGAACAAGTAACATGTTTTTACACAAAATGTGCTGAAGATACAAACTCGCTATTGCACAAAAGATTAGCTCACCTAAATTTAAAAACTATAGCCAGATTATACTCAGAAAACCTAGTGAGAGGTCTTCCACAAGTAAAGTTTAAAAAGGATAAATTATGCAGAACATGTCAAATAGGAAAGCAGATTAAAGTAAGTTTTAAACCTCTAAGTTCATTAGAATTCTTGAATTATTACATATAGATCTCTTTTTGGTATACTTAAGGTAGAAAGCTTAAGCAGAAAGAAGTATACCCTAGTTGTAGTAGATGATTACTCAAGATACACATGGATAATATTCCTATATAAAAGAGTGAAAGTTATAGTATGCTAACTAGATTCCTAAGACAAATTCAAAATGAGAAAGGCATTGAGGTAATCACAATTAAAAGTGATCATGATACTGAATTTGATCAAACAGGAGTAGATATCTACTATAATGATCACAGAATAAAACACAATTTCTCAACACCTAGAACACCTCAACAAAATGATGTAGTAGAAAGGAAAAATACGACACTTATAGAAGCAACTAGGATAATGTTTGCTGATGTAAACTTATCAAAAAACTTCTGGGCAGAAACAATAAACACTGCATGCTACATTCAAACAGATGCATTATACACAAACTACATAAAAAGACTTCCTATGAATTATAGAAAGGAAAGACACCAAATATCAAATACTTTCATATCTTTGGATGTAATTGCTATATACATAACAATGAAAAAACTTATCTAGGGAAATTTGATCCTAAGACAGATAAGGAAACCCTCTTAGGATACTCCACAATCAGTAGAGTCTTTAGAGTGTACAATATAGGAACACAAACACTTGAGTAGTCAGTACATGTATCTTTTGATGAATCAAAAACGTCCATGCGAGATGCTAATGTCTTTGATGAGGAATGTGCTCTTCAGCCTTTTGGGTTTTGCCAGTCAGCGAGTGATCACTCCTTATTCTTTATTACATCGGGTTCACATATTACCCTAGTGATAATCTATGTCGATGACATGATTGTTACAGGTAGTGATCCGACCCATATTGAACGGGCAAGGCCTTATTTCGCTCCAAATTTCGGATTAAAGATTTGGGTAAGTTGTAATATTTTTTAAAGATCGAAGTTGCACGCTTACGCACGGGTATCTTCTTGTCTCAACGAAAATACACCCTGGACATTTTGAGGGATACAGGCCACCTTGGGGCCAAGCTAGTCGATTTTCCTATTGTGCAAAACCTGATGTTCAATGCCACTGATGACCGGCCACTCAAGGACCCTGGAAAATATCAACGCCTGACTATTACCCGACCAGAGATTCCCTTTACGGTTAACACTCTCAATCAATTCATGCACTCACCTCACTAGCCACACATGGATGCTGTATTTCGGATCCTCCGATACCTCACTAGCCACACAAAGATATTTTTTTGCGTGCTAACAATACACTTCAGCTTAGTGCCTTCTATGATTCTGATTGGGCGTCCTGCCCCATTATCCGCCGGTCAATTACATGCTATTATATGTTTTTGGGAGATAGTCTTATCTCCTAGCATACCATAAAATAGGGCATTGTTTCGTGATCGTCTGCTAAGGCAAAGTATCGGGCCATGGCAGTGACTACCTGCGAACTTCTCTGACTAGAGGCCCTGTTGGTCGACATTGGCGTTGCCCATCCATAGCCCATGATCCTTTATTGGGACAATCAATCTGTCATTCACATTACTGTCTACCTTGTGTTTCACGAACGCACCAAACATATTGAGATTTACTGTCACGTTATTAGCAAACGAGTCCAAACTAGTGACTGGAGTGTAATGGCACAGCTTTTCAGAGTGGCACGTCTAGAGATAGAGCACGCCTGGAGCATGTGAAAACTGTATATATACTCGTTGTTAACTGGTTACCTGAGTATGTACTTGGATGCTTTTCATCTGTACATTTCAATTTTATTATTAATATTCCTCAAACTTTTACATATCCAAATAGAACTCATAATTTGTTCTACAACATAAAGATATGCTTTGCAATTAATTATGTTATAGAATTTTCGAATTCAATTTTAATAAATTATATCTTTCAACGTACTGTCGTCTAATTGAGTGGTTTTGGGATTCGATCAAAGAGCTATGTTATACTATTATTCTTATCATCAAATGACTATGATAAATACAATATAAAATAATTATGATCACAAAATATATTCATTTTTTTTTATATTATAAATCATATTTTTCTATTACAACCGTCTTAAAATAGAATCAATATATCATGTAATATTTTTTCACATAAAAAACATATGAACAAATCATCATTTGTTATTATACACCCACCACCTCCCTCCCGCTCCTCTCTTATTTTCCCTTATAAATCCCATCATCATTAAAAAATATTATTTTTTTATCAAATTTTATAAAAATTAATACATATATAAATCAAAATATGGAATCAATGGTGATATTTTGAGACCTACGTGTACCTTTTTATCACAACCACATATATTCCAATCCCTCTGCAACGCACTGGGCTCTCCCTTGTTGTAGTACTACTCTTTTCCCAGAAATATTTTCCCGACCAATGGCTAATTAATGTCAGGAATAATTGGTTGGTTTAAAGATAAATAATTTTTCTTTAAACCATTTTTTAAGGGTTGGATGCAGCGGGATTCCTGTCGTGACATATACACACATAAGTAAATCTAATAACACGAACAAACATTGATGAAATCTTTTATTTTTTTCAAATTGATGGGTGTGTTAGGTACGATTTAGCTAAATTTGGTCTTTGACCGACTTGTAAACCCGCATAACGAAGGATGACATTTCAAAAGATGTTCCAAAAAGTTAAACAAGGTGGAGTAATAAAAGTTGGAAAATAGAGGAAGCAGGTGCCATGAAAAAAGCCGAAGAAAATGGGAAAAAGAAACGAGAAAATGAATGCTCCGTTCTGCGGTCAAATGATTACCTCTTGAAAGAGACTCAACCTTCTCCTCCGCCAATTTTCATGTCCCCTACCCCGATTGCACAACTAGCAACTTTTTTGCTATCAAGAGACTTGCAGTAGATTTTCTTTTTACTTTCTTATATAAGAATATGTTAAAAAATAGATAATGTAATAATTTTTTTAATCTCTATCCTTAAGGATTTTTTATATCCTATATTTTTTGCTATATTTAAGTAACTAAAGTTTCATTCCATATAATGTTTTTTAAAGTGCAAATATTTAAAAAATTGATTATTTTAGGTAAAAACAAAACAAAATCTATTATTTTAAAAACTAATAAAATATTATTATATTCTAAAGTACTCTAAAAATCAATAATAATATCCTATGAGATATTCGTTCAGGAAGGAGTGCTAAGGTTCATTATGAGTCATTTTTTACCGTCAATTCAAAAGTTTTGATAGAATGAGCTTTTTTCAAAATGAGGAAGTGCCTAAACACGATCGTACAAAATACAAAGACGAATAGAAAAAAACGGAACACTAGCTAGCATCTAACCAATTCGTACGATAACTGATTATATGAAAAGCCAGATAAACCGCTGCAACATTTAATCGATTGACTCATCACGATTCGGATTGGATCGTAATGTGGGGGATGGAATTGAATCCAATCCGGGTTATGCATCCTCCTTCCCTTCATTCATCATTTCATCCCACACTGCTATTATTCGCATCTGCTGTGAAAAGAACTGCAGGCCCAATTGACCCATCATCACAGACCCTGCTTTTTTCAGCTTCACTTTTAATAATCGGGTCGGGTAGCAAATCAATGATCGCATCCATTTATAACAATAATCCCACGCTCCCTTCCCGTCCCACGAATATTGAACGGTTTAATCGTGGAGTTATCAACACAAATTTTCATTGACACAACAACAATTATTTTTTATTCAATATAATTATCCATATAAATCTTGATTTTTTCTGATATTGATATTGATTCTATTTGAAAAAATATAACAAGATTGCAAATGATTGGTTGGAATGAGAGTGGGCGAGGTGTGGTCTGGTAAGGGAGGGACAAGACCATGTGCATGTATCTCTCTTTTTCTTTCTTTGCTCGCTTGCTTTCAGTGTGGGACACAACAAAACAATCCAAAAATCAAAGAAAATTTTAATAAGTGGGTTCCACGTGCGAGTGCGAATCCTATACGCATCACCGGCACGTGACATGCACGGCTTAATTCTCCCCACACCCATGTGAAGTGCACTCCCTCGTGTCTCCCCACCACGACAAAATGAAAGAAAAATGCATGCACGAATCATCGTCATCATCACTTTGCATCGATCATTTGGTCCAAGTTTTCCCTTTGTGTTAATCATGGGCCCGTTTGACCCTGTGGTCGGGCCCATAACCGGCCTGGCATCCAGGGGAATCCGAGGCATGCTAGTTTGTTGGCGGTTGGATCATGATGGAAAGATTGACTAATGATTAGAGACGGATGGTGCTAAAAGAAAAACATGATAATGGCTCTAGAAAGATTTTTGAAAAAAACTGCATCGTGTCTTGCAAACAATAATATATTACTTTTGATGTTTTTATTATTAAGCAATACAATATGAATTTTATTTCATCCCGGAATTACAATACGAATTTTATTTCGTCTTAGTATTATAATATGTAATTAAAATTATCTTTAAATATTTCACGATAATTTTATAAAAAATATTATTTATTTGTTATACAGACAATTCGTAGCAAGACCTAGTTTATTATTTAGATGATAAATATTATATGTTTTTAAGAGACGGCCGACCAATGGAACGCCAATACGTCAGTATTACATAAAAGGTGGTTGAAAATCTTAAATTTTCATAAGTATAAACTTAAACAACAAAGAGAAGAAAAAAAAAACC